>CAOLHI010004473.1:0-115375 GCA_948474755.1 Ctenosaura bakeri | reverse complement strand
CGGGGAGACAGCTCGCTGTGACACTCATCGTAACTAATTACATGTTTGACTGTCAATTTGTAGTTTAAAGAAAAACAAGCCCCAGGGAAGCAAAAAACAAATATAAGTAAGAAAGATCTATTATGTCTCCAATCAAATACATTTGAATTGCAGCTGCAAATATTAACTTATGGCTGTTATTAAACTCAGAGGCCCTGCTCAATAGAAGGATGTTTAGTGAGAATTAATGAGTTCAGTCCTTTAGCACATCCAAGGCTTATGCAGGGCCAAAGAATTTCTAACCTCAAGAACTCCATTTTTTGTCTAATGGATATTTACATGGTTGCTGAACAGAAAGCACTTTAAATTTCAAGCCGCCCTTTCAATATTCAGCACAATGCATATTCCAGCAAGCCAAAGTGGAAGGATAAAACAGAGCCATGCCTACTCAGCATAATGTCCACATTCATGCTACAGATGGCATAATAGATGACGTATCTAGAAGTCTTTTTTTCTGATCTACGGCATTTTCAAATGGGTTCACCTGAAACCCATGGGACCCTATTGTCTATTATTCTGCGCATCTTTTTAACATATGAAATACACATTTTCAAATACTTAAATATCAATTTTGGAATAATTGGGAAAAGACCGATTATTTGTTGCATTCAGCTGAGCACAAAAGGAACAGACTTGCAGGTCAGACAAAACAGTAGTATTAACAAGATTACCATTGGGGCAGAATAATCACAGAAGGTCCAAGCGATATTGCTACATTTATTTTTGAAAATGTTGTTTACACGGGATGCATGCTATTAGTACCAGCTATTAAAATATTCAACACAGCTCTAAAGTGCACCCTGGGAATGACTTGGTAATAGGGCATACTATTATTTCTTTAGTCTCCTAATTAAGGAAAAGCTACAATTTAAAAGAACCACATGTTTTAATGGTCTGAGCATTAGACTGTGACTCTGGAGACCAGGGTTTGAATCCCACTGGCTGATCTTGGGCAAAGCACACTCTCTCAGCCTCAGAGGAAGGTAAAGGCAAACTCCTGTTAAAAAAAAAATCTTGCCAAGAAAAAACTATTATAGGTTTGCCTTACAGTCACTGTAAGTCAGAAACAACTTGAGGTCCCACAACAACACATACTTATAAAGAACTTAGCTGGCTGTTTTAACCTCTGATTTCTCCTTCAACTACATATCTTTCACATTTTACTAAAGAAGTTTTGAACAACCTCCCTGCGCTCATGCAAGGTGGCTGTCAAACATGCATTTGTTAAGAGCATTTTGAGACGTGTCTTTTTAAGCTGAAAACTCCATCATCACCTTTAGAAGCATAAGAAGTGCCATGGACTACTAGCACTTTAATGGATTTTGAGCAGCATGAAATCCAGAGGAAATCTTGCTTCTAATACACATATAGACTAGGAGATACAGGTGAGGCCAGTTTGTATTAGAATGAGTTCCAGTAACTATTCAGCATAATGCCAAATATTAGATGCTGGAGATTCAGCATGATATAGTGGTTTGAATATTGAACTATGACCCTGGAGACCAGGTTTCAGTTCCCCTCTCAGCCATGGAAACCCACTGGGTTACCTTGGGCATGTTACACACTCTCAGAAAACTCCCAGAAAACCCTGTGATCAGTTTGCCTTAGGGTCAACATAAGTCAGTGATGACTTGAACAACAAATCAGATGCTGGCCCCTGAGTTGTGTGATGGGTAGATCTTCAGAGGTGGCCCTTCTCCTTAGCTTTCCACCCTCACAGATATATCTGGTGGAGATACAAAGGAAAGCCTTCTTTGTGGCTGCTTCCAGGTTCTGCAATTCCTTTCCTAAAGAGAGCAGACTAGTATCCTGTATAGCATCCTTCTGGCAGTGGGGAAATGCTTTTCTGTTTCAACAGACATTTAGCAACTGACTGTTCATAGGGAAAGGGATTTCAATTATGTACTATATAGTCTTTCCATATATTTTTTAAAATGGACATGCATTTGAATTGCTTTTCATTCCATTTATAATTTAAGTATATTTTAACTTACACAGTAGCCCCGCCTCACCTCATTATCTGTGGTTTTGCTTTCTGTGGTTTCAGTTATCCATGGTCCAAAAATATTAAATGGAAAATTCTGGTATCCAGGTGATGACACCCATGAGGCCTGCTCTGGGTCCTGCCACCCACAAGTTGCCTGCCTGGTTGCCTGCCCTCCTCTTTAACCACCCTTCCACCAACACCACCATCACAAGAAATGGCTCTGGCACCACCGGAAGTAGCTCTCTCATTTAGCAGAGTGTTATATATCCAGTATTGTAGGGTTCAGTACCATCCAAGGTTTCAGGAGTCCACAAGGGGGTCATGGAACATATCCCCTATGGACAAACTGGGACTACTGTATCTTAATGTATGTATATTTTCATGCTAGGTACTTTTATATGGCCATGTTTTAACACCGGTGGGGGAAAAGTTCATATAAAGGAAATGCAAAAACGGTCACTCCTTGACTTAATCTATTAGCACTTTGTTCATATTGCTGCTGCTGTTGTTTAGGTCAACTTCCCCTTTAGACCCTACCTGGGAGAGAATGGAAGGCTGTTAGCCAGGACTCATGTAGCAGCTTATCTCATACCTGTCCCACCTGCAAGAGTTGGGAGCACACTCAAGGGAGCCCTGAGCAGTGAAAGGCTTAGAGGGAGATGGGACACAAAGTCCTGCTACAAAAAAAGGAAGTCAGGCAAGTTGGCAAGGCAAAGAAAAGTGTGCGGGTAGCTGACAGAAAGAACCAGCGCAGTGTAGTGGTTTGAACGTTAAGAGTACAACTTTGGAGATCAGGGGTTGAATCCCTACTCAGCCATGAAAATCTCTCTCATCCTCAGAGGAAGGCCATTGCAAACACCCTCTGACCAAATCTTTCCAAGAAAACCCAATTACAGGTTCACTTTAGGGCCACTGTAAGTCAGAAATGACTTGAAGGCACACAACAGCAACAAGCTGAAGATAAGCACCATTTCTCATCTCATCTTCTTCTCTATTGGTTTATTTCCTTTTGGAGCTTGACTCCAGGACACTAAATCCCTCAGTTCATCCTATCTTCAGCTTCTCACCCTGCAGAATTCCTTATCTTGAATCCATTTTCCCACATATTCTCCAACACACAACCAGGAACACAAGTGGCCAAGCAATATCACAGAATAGTCAAGATGCTCAAAATCTATCGATAGAGAGGAACACAAAAGCAAGAAGCAGCAGCAGTTTGCTTTTGTCAGATCCTACTGGGAAAAGCAAGATCCCCCACCTTCTCTCTTCTCCATCCCACCTCCCAGGTGGAGGTAATGAGATGAAAACTACTCTTGTGCTTTGGATTCATTTTGCAGCAATTGGAGTAAGCTGAGGAGAAAGGGAGAAAGTGGGAGGAGGAAAGAGAAACTGGGACATCTTAAAAACAGCTGAAAACAATTAACTGACCAAGGATTAATAAGGGTTGTTCTTGGCTAATTGGGACAGTTGGTTGATATGATACCAATAAGGCTCATCTTTGTTGATTTCATTAGTTTCTCATTCAAAATATCTGTCTGATCATTCTGTAAACTTAAAATCTGTTTTCCCTAAATACATACTACTGTGCTACACTGAGCTATTATGGCCACGAAAGCCAGGAGATTTGACATGCTTCTTCCTGTTGCTTCTACAGCCTCCATGACACAATCACATCGTTTTTGAGAACTGAATATGTCTGATTTAAAATAAAATCTCTGCATGGCCTCTCTTAAAAAAAAAAAAGAATAACATTGGAAGTTCTACTATAACTAGGTGAGATTTAAAATGGCATACGAGCCTCAGGGAAAACCTGCTGAAATCTCTGGTATGACAGCAATCAATCCAAAGTGACTTGTAAAGGCCAGGCAAAAGTAAGTGGGAATTACTTTTCCATTGAATGCTCTCATAAAGCATGCGTCAAGTGGAGATTTACGGCCAGGTCAAACTTTAGCAGTTGCGGTGCTTAGCCTTTCCCATTTCCCCCTCCCTCAGATCCTCACCCCTGGGAGCTTTATATGTGTTTGGGTAAGAGAAATTATTCATGTGCTAGGATTCCTTGGAAATGAGTTATGTCCACTTGTTTTCATAGATGCACCGTACAGCTGCGTGCCATGTAGCTGAACAAGAGGATATGTTAAGAAGAGTTCTTTAAACATTCGGAGCTCCTGGAGGGACTTTGATGTATGGAGTGCTTGCGAATCTGGACGGTGAGGAGGCCATTATTGGGGGCAAAAAGAAGAAGCAGCTTTGATACAGGGAGTAGACCTTCTCAGAGCCCTTATTAGAACAGTTTGCAAACGTACTGAATTCAGTGATAGCCCAAGAGATGAAGCAAGGAGCAGACCAAGTTTTATTTTACTTTTCCCTATTTACTTCTACCAGCAAAGTCTACAAATGCCCACAATTTGGATGGATGAATGGATCGATCCATTTGCATTCTTAAGGAAAGTGCCAAGAGGCTTATTATTAAGAGACAAACAAAGATGTTCAAATACTAGAGATAATTATTGATACTACAGTTGTCAGGTAACTTGACCATGAAGTTTACCACCTCTAACCAAATCTTTCCAAGATCTGGCCACAATAATACATACCTTTATTACACTGCATCTGGATAACTGCAGAACACTCTGCCAGCCTTTAAAAAGTTGTCTGCAAACTAACTGGCCCAGAATGTGCTAATCAGGTGGTAAGCTGGGGCTGCCCTTGGGGATCATGTGACTCTTTTGCTGAAAAGCCTACATACCTTTTGATTTGTTTCCAGGTGAAAATCAAAGTGCTGACAATGATTCTCTCTCTCTCTCTTTTTCTGTCTGTATAGCTTTGTGGATGGATGGATGGATGGATGGATAGTAGCAAGATGTAAGGATGCATAAAGAACATCATCCACCCATATGAATTCAACTTTTCATTAAGATCAGAAACTAACATTTTTATTTTAAATTGTTTATATTAATGCTATTGTACACCCTAAGATCCCTGGAAACAGGGCGGAATATAATAAAACTAATGCTAATATAGAATACATTTTGGTGACTAGAATGTTGGACCATCAGTCATTCATGCTTTATCTAAGAACCTAAGAATCAGGGATGTATTATCAGACAATGTGGCACATTCCAAGCATAGGCATTGTGCTCTCCTATCTATGGTGATTTCATTCTGATGTTTTCTCAGTCTATTTGGAATGAGTCCCAGAACATCTGGAATCACAACTGTTTTCTTTTCCCAAAGGTGCTGAATCTTGATTTGTAGGTCCTGATATTTCTCAATCTTTTCCTCCTCTTTGGCTTTAATTCTCTTGCCACATCTGTAATCCAAGTTTTGCCATCCAAGTTTTTTGTAATCCAAGTCTTTCTTTCTTTCTTTCTTTCTTTCTTTCTTTCTTTCTTTCTTTCTTTCTTTCTTTCTTTCTTTTCTTAAATTTTTCTCAACCTCAGTTACGCCTGGCAGTTTCTGTTCTAATTGTTTCTCTCCGTGAATCTTAAAGTTCCATAAGATGTTTGCATCACAGTTTTTGACAACCTTTCCAGGCTTATATTCCCATCAGTTCTTTCCAATGTTAAATCGTATGTGCATATAATTTGTGTGTGTGTGTGTGTATATATATAAGCTTGTGTGTGTGTGTGTGTTTTTGTGCATTCATGTGTATTTCAAACAAATCATTGCAACCATTGCAGATCTGGTGTTTCTTATATTCAATTTGTACAGTCTCGCTGTATGAACCAATAAGTTGGCCCACATTAGTCCCTCTTGGTTTCACTATCAGATGTCCACCACTTCAGTCAGTAACACCCAGTAGACTGTGAGACTGAAACCATACTTCTAATTTTTTAAAACTTGCTTTATGGACTATTTCGTGGTTGCTGTGGGCTTGGAGGTATCGCTGGCATCCCAAGAATCACACCAAAAAGCCCATCCCTGGGGCTCCCATGACACATAGGTCACATGATCGACATCCCTTCTCTACATTCAAGTGTAGGACTTCCTTTCCACTCTCTATGCATCTTAGCTCCTTAACAGGGTCAGCAAGGGACAATCAGAGCCCAAACCTAGATGATGCTTTTCTGGGCATTTCTGCCTGGTGTTACCATTTCACTTAGCTACTTTCATTCCAAGACAGTTTATATTCTTTTGTGGATAGGCACTTATCGGAGGATTTGCTGGACTGGCTCCTCGCTTCCCCCAGAGTGAGCCAGGATTGCTTGCCATCATTCAAATTTGACTTCAGACGTTTACAGGCTGTTTAAATGCAGATGCAAACTTTATAGTCTAGAACAGCTAAGCACAGAGCTTACAAAAAAGAAATAAATCCTGTGAGGCGTTTGCCTTATCTTCAATTCCTTATCTGCCTGGCAGTGTCCACCCATCTCTCCTGCTGGTTTCTCTCATATTTTTTTTTCCTTTGCATTTGCTATTCTAACATAAGTAGACTCGCTGTGGTATATCTGTTAGATAGTCAGACTGGGTTTAGGGTAGGAATGGAGCAGAATTTCATTTGGTTGGGCTTTTTGTAAATAAAAACGTTTCAAAATGTGTGAATATCTTAGTAAGTTCACCAAGAAAGAACTTAAAATCTAAAATTTCATATGCAGCAAGATTACAAAACTTACCCTGGAAGGGCTGTACCAGCTAGCATTAAGCCTTGACACCCAATTTAAAGTGTTACTTTTACCATGAAAAGTTGTAAACAGCTATACATATAAAAATACATACATATATATATTTACATACATAAGCAGCTATACATATACTATACATGGTAGGACTTTCTGAGTGGTGGAACTGTTTTTATGAAATTCCCTTCCATTGGAAACCCACCTGCCTCTTGTGGTTTTTTTCCTCCCAGGTGTAGGTAAAAAAGATGCCTGTTTGTTGAAGAAAGTCAAGAAAGAAGGTGCCAAGGTAGGTTTACAGCTAAATATTAAGAAAAGAAAAGTAGTGACCACAGATGATTTACATAACTTTAAAGTAGACAAGGAAGTGATGCAAGATTTTCCCTACTTGGGCTGAGTCAGTAATCAGAATGGAGACTACAGTCAAGAAACCAGAAGAAGGCTAGGACTTGGAAGGACAGTTGTGAAGGAATGAGACAGAATCCTCAAGGGTCAAGATACATTGTTGAATGCTAAAGTTGGGATTGTGCTTGCCATTGCATTTCTGATTTCTACATAGTTGTGAAAGCTGGACAGTGCAGAAATCTGATGGGAAGAAAATCAACTCCTATGAAATATGGTACTGGATGGGAGATCTGCTAAGGGATGGATAGCTAAAAAGACAAATAAATAGGTCCAAGAGCAAATCAAGCCTGAATTCCTCCTAGAAGCCAAGATGACTAAACTGAGGCTGCCGTACTTTGGACATATCATGAGAAGAAATGACTCATAACACTTGGAAACGTAGAAGGCAGGAGGAAAAAAGGAAGATCATATTACAGACGGATAGACTCAATCAAGGAAGACGCATCCCTGAATCTTCAAGGGCAGATGATTCTAGGTTGACTTTGAGATCGCTCATTCACCGGGCTGCCGTAATTTGAGATTGACTTGAGAACAATTAGCAACAACATAGAGTATACATAGAGAATATGGCTACTATTTTTATTGTGTTTGTAGAACTTTTAACAAATATCTAAAAACACATTGGAAATATCTTTAATTTTAGATGCACACATTTTGTAGCTTTTTGCTGGTATTGCATATTTTAATAAATTTATGCTTCTAACCATGATTTTTAAACGAACAAAGAAACACTGTTATTTTGTAAGTCACCTTCAGTTTTAGCTTTCTGAAAAAGGTGAGGCATAAATAAAGGAAGGGAGGAGAGCAGTCAGCAAACTCTAGTGAAGAAGCTTAGGGTATAAATCAAATAGGGTTGTTTTTTTATTAAGTGAATGAAAACAAAATGGGATAGGGTTATTGGCTCCAGGGGAGTGAGGAATCCTACAGAGTCAGTTTTCAGATGCTTAACTGGCTGAAGGGGAAGAGGACGGGATGGAAGCCTTTCTGGAACAGACAGCAGAGCAGTCGGTTTATCCTGTTATTTTATCCACTCCAAAATAGAGTTAAATAAGCACCTTTCCTCAAGAAATCCACTCAGAAGCTCACCTACAGTAAGCATCTCCACCCACAGATGTTCCAGCACAAAGATAGGTTTTTCAGGAGGTAGGAACCGGAGCTTGGAAAAATTAATTTCGGGGGCCTTAACTCCCACAATCCCTGAGTCAACTTGGCCAACGGCCATGTTGGCTGGGTAATTCTGAGAGTTCTGGTCCAAAAAGTAGTTTAAAAAAAAAAAGCTCTCAGAAGAATCTAGCAGATCAGAACAAGTCCCTGTTGCTCAAGGGGTAGTAACAATGGTGCAAAAGGAAGTCCCCCCACACACTTTTTTTCCAGGCCCCAACCCACTCTGACATGTTTTTTTTCTTGCAGAAAAACAAAATTGAGTTGCTTCTTCTGGAAACTCCTGGGAAGAGCAATAGCAATTCCCTTGAGGCTTTGCACTCATAAATCACCATGGGAGGGAATGGCTTTTTATTTTGTCTTGAGACCAGCTCCATTTGTTAAAACACCTCCAGTTCATGAAAGCAACCGGGAGGCATCACTACGAATCTTTAAAGTTGTAACCTGGAAAATCAAGGACATTAGGAATTGTCTGAAAAACGAACCAAACTGCTTTCCCACAGATTCTGGGCCAATCTAATGTGACTCAAATAAGGAGGAAGTTGTAATAATGTAATAGTGTGATAATGTGGGCATAAAGGATTCATAACACTAGGATTAGGTCACATTTACTAAGGTCAGCATTAGGGTCTACAGAAATGGCAAGATCCAGTCATCAGATAGGGATGACCTCCGTGTGAGAGGTACAAAAGCTTCCAGACACTTCAAAGATGTGTTTTATAACCTCTCATCTTTTTTTAAGAATTTTTTTCCCCATATTTACAAAAGAAAAAAAATCTGTTCTCAAAGACATTACATCTAAGTCATCTTATTTCAATCATGAGATCTATTATACCAACCATTTTACGTTAAAATTGGCTTCCCGTCTAACCCCACTTGCATTAAATAATAACCTGTAATTACTCTTCTCTCAATAATCATGACTTCTCATCTTTGAAATGTCTGCATCATGAGTAGAATAGGAATAGGTACACTAATTGTGTTAGAGTTTATGTTTTCCTTCTTATTTTGGCCGAATACGATATAAGACTATTTTGTAACTTCGGAACGACTTCGAAGTAATGCCTGATGGAAGGTGCCTTCATAAACAAAATACTCTTTGTTAATGAAAGGTGTGCTTGATGGGAGTCAAAGCTTTCCTATGAAGAACTCATTTTTTCCACTGTCTTTTCACATGCTTTTTGCTCAGTGTATGTGTATAGGATTCCCATCTGCTGTGGGGACAAAAGAGAAAGTCTCTGCAAAGTCAAAGGTGGGAAAAGGACAAAGTCAACTCTTCAGTGTCACTGAATTTGGAGGGTGGTAGCTGTTGATAGAATTTGGGTGTCCCCCTCTTCTATTACCATCTATTCCACCCCACAGATTCAGATCCTCTGGGGGCCATTTACTTAAACCAGCCAGGTTTAGACTGGCAATGGTCACCCAGCTGCCCCTAGACTGTGGAATGACCTGCCAGAAGAGGTTTGACATGTCTGGATTTTTAAAAAAGTATTAATTTGATCTCTTTTGGCTGCCCTACCCAGTCAATTTTAAAAATGAATTTAAAATTGGTATATATAATGGATGTGTTTTAATCTAGATATATGTGCTCAATACTTTTATGTGTTTTTAGTTAGATATCATATTTTAATCTATGTTGTATCCTACCTTGAGCCTTGGGAGAGGCAGTTAAGAAATAATAATAATAATAATAATAATAATAATAATAATAATAATAATAATAATAATAATAAAAAACATGGAGGGAAACCTCTAACCAAAGCTCATCTCTTATTAATAAATTTCTAACCAGCTGGGACTTCAGTCAAGACACTAAAGCAGCGTCTTCAAACAGCAAAGAAGCCTGTATCTCCACCAAGTGAGATGAAATTACTTGGGACTTATAAGTCTGATTGAGCTGCCATTTTATCCCCCCCCTTTTTTTTAATGTCAAACTGTTCGAAAGAGGAGGTCAACCTACCCTGTCTTTCATTCACAGCTCATAAATTATTTCAAGAGACGCTAATCATCTCCATAGTGTTATTTATTATGATCCATTTTCAACTGCATGCAGCACAGTACTTTTTTTTTTTTGGAAAAGTGGATGATGAATGAATGAATTCTTGTATGTTTCATAACTTCATCTTTCTGCACTTTGCGGTTGCCCCTTTGAATGGCATGCTTAATTGGCTGCAAACGAATCCTCTATTATTAAATGTGCCATCAAAGAAAAGTGAGATTCTTCTCAATGTTAGTCGCATTCCATCTGAGGGTTTGCATCTCTCCAGATGTTCAGAAGGCCAATCAAGAGATGGGTTTCCATGGAGTCTTTTTAAAGAAAAGTGATTTGTGCAAGATATTAACATACCTGCACTGGGATGTAGCTACGGAGAGGGCAAAATGAGGACATTACTCCCTGATATAAGACTTCTAGAGGAGTACTTCATCCTCTGCCTAGATGTCAAGCATCTGGAATGAAGATAGATGGACGGACATACTTTTTATTGACCTTTAGGAGTATGTTAAGGTCAGGACCATTTCGGTAGGGGAATCCGCTATGTCTGGAACACTCTTTGAAGGAAACTATTTAAATCTGGTTTTATTGGCCTTTTAGAGAGTGTTGTATTTTCCTGTTCCAGTTCAGATTTGGTTGATTTCACGCTGCTATGTTTTTAAAGATTGTTTCATCTTCTGCTTTTGACTTTCATCTTCTGTTGTCATTCCCGTTTTCCTGTTGTCTTAATAATCTTGAATGTTAGCATTAAAAAACATATTGCAATTTGTCACAATATATATCAGGTTCCTTTCAGAATTTCTAATAAATGTGCAGAAACTGGGGGATGGAACCCACACCCTTAAACATTCATACTCAAGGAAACATATGGTTGTGCTTTTTTTTTTTTAATGCCTATAGAAGTCTGATAGCTTTCTGACGTTTTTAGAGTGTCAGGGCACTTATCTCATAGCAATTTGTCATCTTATCATGGTATTGATTTCAGACTCAACTCCTGTTAATTTGATCTACTAAACATCTCAAAGTCCAAGTGTAATGGATGACTACAACTTGCCATGCCTCTTTTATGGGTGAAGTATTATATACTGGTTTATCGATTCTCCCCAAAAGTAATCCTCTCCAAATTAATACAAATGATTTTTTAAAAATACAACATGTTGCCCTTTTCAGCACTGATTTTTTTTCCATAGGTAAATCCATTATACAGATGATTACCCTTCTTTTTCCTTTCTTTCTTTCCCTCTTGTGAATGGCCTGATTTAAATGTTGTTGCACTGAAGAGAAAAGCGTTTTTCGACAGTCCCAAGTTTTGTTTCTATCATTTTACATGGAAAGGTGAACATTTCTTGCAACTAGTTGGAATGGTCATGTATTAATCCAGGGTTGGACTGCACAAAACCAGAGGTGACATGACAGCACTTCTATTTTCAGTTTTGGCCAATTGTTAACCCTTTTTTGTTTCTTCTTGGGGGATTATGGTTGGGATGTGGGAAGCAAAACTGTTGTGTTTTGCAAAGGCTTTTAATATTTTCAAACCATTTTGAGAAGATGAGAAAAATATATGGTAGGGATCTGGGGTAGTAGGTGATTTCCTATGGGTTGGATTGGGGTCACATGCAGCCCATAGACTGAATTTTCCTAACCAGAGTATTAATCAATTGGACCACTTACTAAGCATTCCTGTATGTGGTGGGGAGAGAATTTGTTTTATTTATTCATTATTATTACTTACTAGAGCTCTCTGAAGTAAGGAAGTAATTCTTCAATAATTTTCTTCTCAAAGGAAGCAATGAGTAATTTCATTTTTTTAAATTTCTTCCCACCGTGGGAAAGTCTTCCAAAGCCATGCACTTTTGAAAGCTTATTTGCAATGCAAGACTTATTCTGCACAAAATTCGTATTAGGTTTTGTACAAAGAAAACAGCATTTTCTGGACAGGAAATAGATTGTCTCAGATGGTGGCGATTTCTTCTTCATTGGGGATTTTAAAGTAGAGTTTGGATGGTTCCCAGGAATGCATTAGCTATCCATTCCCTGTAGCAAAAACATTAAGACTCCACGGCTCTTAGGGTTCCTTCCAGCTCCACAAATTCTATGAACCAGCTGAGTCTAATAGTCTTTTAACTTTTTTGCAGGAACAAATGATGTAAATTGATTCCCAAGCTATTTCTCAGCAACAAGATTGAGGGTTTGTTTAGAGGAAAAATCTGCATACTAAAATCTTGGTTCAATTTGCCCGGGTATTTTCACAGTTTGTATTTTATTTCAAAGAATCCATGGGCGGCTTGATATCTCTAAATAATTCAGTTGTTTTAAAGAAGGTGCCACATGCTTTTTGCAAAATTACTCTTTCAAACTGGGATCATGAGAGACAGGATTCAAATGCATATTTTAAAAGCTAACATTTGGTAGAACCGTACGGCCTGGCTGGCATTTTAGATGTATATTATTCCACTCAGAGAAAACTCTGAAGCAAATTTGAGGCAAGCTACTGTTTCCACACCTTATACAAAAACAAGATGTGGCATTATGGGACATTTAAAAGAAAAGCCTTCCTTCTTTTTGTCGCTAGCCTGAATCCTGTTGGATGGTTCCACCCAGAATAGACCAGTTGATTCAAATGTTAATGGTAAATTAATCCCACCAAGTCTATGGATCTACTCTATTTGGGAATGGACATTGGAGTGTGGCCATTTCCACATTAGACTGTTATTCTGCTATTATTCCACTTTCAACATCTTATGGAATCCTGGGGTTTGCAGCTTAGGGAGGGGCCTCCGGATTCAATAGGATGGAATCCATAGGATGTTGAAAGTGGAATAATAGCACTATAACAGTCTAGTGCAGAAATGGACTTAGTCTTTGTTGTTTAATGGTCAGGACTCAGCGAAATAAAGCGACGTGAAAGAATTCTGAGATTCTGAAATTTACAGATTGTTGTCCTTCACATGCAGCCAGTTATCTGGCTGTGTTCTCTTTCTTATCTGAGTTTGAATAAGTTACTTGATTTGATCTACAACTCCCAGAATCCCCCTGCAAATGTGGCCATGCTAACTGGGTTATTCTGGGAGCTGTACACTAACATAGGTAATATTTCCAAGTTCTAATTCTTACAATATCCTGCTCTACTTACTTATAAAGCAGGTTCACTTTGACGCTTTGCTTAGGCTTACAGATATCAAAGATCCTAAAATTATCTTACATTTTCACAAATACTTTTCTCCCTTTTTCCAGACCTTCCTCTTTAAGAAAAACAATAGATGCTATTTATTTGTCATTGCACGTACAATGCATGTACAATTTTTTTTTCTCACAGAGCTCAAAAAGGTAGGCATGATTCTCTGTCCTCCCTGTGAACAGTCCTATGAGGTAGATTAGGCTGAGAAATGGTGACTAGACTCAAGGTCTCCAATTATTTTCATAACAGAGCAGGGATTTGAACTTGGGCTTCCTGTATCCTCGTCCAACATTGCAACCTCTCCACCCCAGTAGCTTTCAGTATTCTCAGCAGTTCAAAAGCAGCCACACAGTCTGGTTTTGTAAGATATATCTTATTATAGCATGAAATCCATAACTACACAAAGGGATTTCTTCACACACCAAAACCTCAGCATGGTTTTTGAAAATAAAAAAAGAAATAAAGAAAGCTAGCAAAGAGATCCTTTGCTTCAGGCATTATTTGGGTTTGTGATTTATTAGTTTCCATCTCCATTGGCTTATTTCAGGTCTTACTTTCTGTAGGTTTGAACTCTAAGGCTTCAGACAAGTCAGCTGGACTTCTGAAAGTCATTGCACAAGGATCTTTTCTCAGGCAAGTGCTACAGATATATATATATATTTATATTTCTCTGTCCTCAGCATTTTCTGTCCTCTTCGGAATTACAGGAGACTTCATTGATAATTTTCCTCCCCATGGATTCTCTATTTGAAGATGAGACATAGAATTTATCTCCCTTCAATACTCCCCCCTTACCTCCTATAATTTATTTTGTGGTGATGGTGAGTATAAATAAATAACTTATTGACTTTGATAGAGTTTTTAACATTATTAGGTTATGTCTGTTTATCTGCAAAGAAACGCCAAAGACAGCCTGTGATCTAATAGTGAGCCACATGATTTATATCTATGGATTATGTGTCAGATTTTTTTAAAAAAGTTATGGCTTAAGTCTTCGAGCCCTTGGAAAAAGAACTAGAAGACTATATGAGTCAAAGTCAATATATATATATATATATATATATATATATATATATATTCATTCAATATGCGTCCAAATTTCTCCCTATCAGAATGTCTCCCAGGATGTTAGATTTCAAGATAAACTGATATTGCCACCAGAAGTGCAGCCAATGTGTTAGGAATTGCCCATTGCTAACATGTGTGCATGAATAACCTAGCCAGAATCCTGATGTTGTCTTTTGCATTGTTTAAATTTGGAACTGTTTTGGTGTTAGGAAAAACAGCCACATTCCATTCCAGGTTACAGAAGCAGAATTGCCCATGGGGTATGCACAGTGGCACAGGAGTGCAATTGCACATCACACATTGCACAACCAAATATGCATGTGAAATGCCACAACTCACA
Organism: Ctenosaura bakeri; assembly: GCA_948474755.1. Lineage (NCBI taxonomy): Eukaryota > Metazoa > Chordata > Lepidosauria > Squamata > Iguanidae > Ctenosaura > Ctenosaura bakeri. The sequence continues at coordinate 100,588 of CAOLHI010004473.1, read as the reverse complement.
ATTGTGCAACTGCCACATAACTCGGTGAATGTAAAGCTACCTTCTGTTCTCTGACGTTGTATCTCAGCTGGCTATAGTTTCCTTTTATTTGTATTAAACATTGAATGGAGGGATGAGTTCCTGTAATGTATTTTAAAAGAGAGTCACCTCTCCAAGAAGCTTCTACTGTCTTTCAGGGCCAGAAGCGGACTGTCTCAGGGAGTGTGAAGGGCTTGAGGGCTGCAAAATAATCTTAGGGATACATATGGCCCATTGTGCTTTAAAGCACTGCCCCAATCCATTTTATGTGTTTCCTTGGAAGTCTCAATCCCAGCTAGAAATGCTCTGTCTGCATTGTTCCGTACAACCTGTACTCTTCTGGTGTTAACACCACAGAATTAGGGGAGGAGAGAGAGAGAGAAACAGAGAATGAAACACAAGACATTCTTAGCAATAATTCAGTGTAGAATCAGCAAATTTATTGTTTCCATTATACTGCATTGAAAAGCAATTAGGTGTGTATGTGTGTGTGTGTGTGGAACCAAACCCTCCTGAAAGCTGCACCGTAATTACTAAATATGAAGTGTGAAGAGAAGAGTTTTTTTCCCCCTCATCCCCTGCAATTGTGGTAGCATAAAACAAACAGAATTGCAAAATACTGGCAGAAGATAGAAATGATTGCCACAAAAGCAAAAAGACTGTTAAGCTAAATTGGACCAATTTCCAAGTCTGTTATTTTATTTTTTAAAAAAGAACACAGTGGTTCTGATAACTTCATATTGTTTCCCTCAGAAGAGTTAGGGGCATGTGCATGTGCACATGTATATATGTAAAGAGAGAGTTTTTTTAAAAAAGAGAGATTATGCAAGCAACAAAATGCACACAACTGATGGCCATAGCAACCACAAGGGCAAAAGCATTCGATATCTCTCATTGATTGTGATTCAGACCAAGTGGTGGCTTAGCCAATAGCCCCCAGTTTCAAAAAGGAAAATGAATTCACCAAACATAAAGGCTAGGAGTCAAAACTGTTTTCAGAATAAGTGGTTAGGCTTCATATCAGCTGAAATATAATGACAACAAGACAAAGCAAATGCAAAACACAGGTCTCCCACTTTCTCCCAGGGTTAGCTGGATACTGTGCATAATTTCCTAGATGCAACTTGATTTGAGACAGAATAATCAAGTTTGCCCACAATCATTTTCTTCTATCAAATGCAGGAAGAAATCTACAACTTCTATAATGTTCTTGGGAAAACAAACAAATACTGAAACAAACCACGTTCTCACTCAAACCTAGCAGAGTTTTGGATGTCCATTGAGTAATCACAGCTAATCAGTAATCACTAGCCATGTTTTTTGGGGGTCGGAGAGTGAAAGGTAGGGAGATAAGTCATGTTCTTTGTATCTGGGTATGTGCTTTCAGGTCACCTGTTGATTTATGGTGACTCCACTAATTTCATAGGGTTTTCTTAGGCAAGGAATACTCAGAGGTGGTTTTGCCAGTTCCTTTCTCTGAAATACAGCCTACAGCACCTGGTATTCACTGGTAATTTCCCATCCAATTACTAACCAGGGCTGACCCTAGTTACCTCCCAAGATCAAACAGGATCTGGTACCTTTAGGATTTTTAAGCCCTGTTACAACTTTAACACAGCTTTGCAAAGAGTTGGGCCTTTCTGCACTACACTGTTATGGTGCTATTAGTCCAATTTCAACATCCTATGGGATAATGGGGTTTTTAGTTTAGGAAAGAACATTTAGAATTATCAGCCAGAGAGCTCTTTGGCCTCAGGAAACTACAAACCCCAGAATTCCACAGGAGGTTTAAAGTGGAATAATAGCACTATAGCAGTGTAGTGCAGAATGGCCCTTAGAAATCAAGCAGGGATACTCTTTCCACCACTTATGACAATGCCTGGAGTATGCTACCAGCTCAGTTTCTACATGGCAAGTTGATATCCAAAAGACAACAGTGGGACCACGTGATGCCAGAGTCTTTGGATGACAATTCTCATATGCTGGCTGGTGGCTTCTGGAAGCTGCAGCCCAAAATCTGAGGTATTCTCCTGTCCATCATTTCTTGTCCAAGTTCAGGAAGGGGAGCTTGGCCAGCTCAATGAATGGGATAGCACAGCTGGATCTCACAACAACTTGACAAAGTGAAGAGGCAGTTTAATTCAGCAATTTTCAAGGCAGCCAAGATGTGAGATTGGCTATTCGGGTTGCTCATCCAATTCTCTGGTTAGGAACTTCTGAGGCAGTGGTGCTACTTTCTTGGCTCAAATTACCCGTTTCTTCCTCTTTCATCCAGTTGCCAATCAGTCAAGAGAGTAAGTTTGAATATAGAAGTATCCAATCATTACCAGAGTGTGGGAAGGTTAACTTTTGGACAACAGCTTCTAGAGCCCTTCAGCCAACATGGCTAATGGACCTACTGGCTTGGGGATTCTATGAAAGGTAGTCCAGAACATAACTATTCCAAGCTGTGATCTCAGCTCTGGACAACTGGGCAGATGGATGGATGATGTGAGTCCACCCACACACCTGGCATTTCACAAACTCCTAAGAGATCACTCTTCTGCTCTTGTGGAATGGATAGACAAACCTATTTCAAGGTTCTATACAGGAAGAAGATGAGGCTGGACCATTCTGGGTGGAAAGTTGCAAGTGTTAGCACACAGGTCCAGGGCTGTGTCCTATAGATCAGTCTGCTGTGGCTTTCTTCCTGAAAGCTTCTGCATGCATTTGGCTCTGGATTTTTGTCACCCAGTTGAGAAGTAGCAAGTTAATGCTTCTGTAATTGAACATGTGGGAACTCCAGAGAGAGAGAGATTTATGACTGTGACACTCTTCACCACCTTAAGATGTTGTTTATGCCAGTTGGTTGGAGTTGCAGACTAAAAATAGTGAGAAAAGCAACCTGGTGACATTTTTTGCATGAACACTGACTGCAATCACTCAGTCAGGTCACTTTCTGGGTCCCACGCACACACACATCCCACATTGAAAGAAAGCCTGATCAGACCAATAATGCCAAGTGTCTGTAACTGTAGGTTGCCTGACAAGCATGAAGTTAGAGATCTACAGAAGCTAAAGATTAGACTGAATATGCCAAATCTTACCAGTCTCACCCTGTCTAGACCAGGGGTGGGGGAAGTGGGACACACACAGCCCCCTGTCCTAATTCTTGAAGGTTCTCAAGCTGCTCACTTGTCCCCTTTTAATTTTAATGAGAGGTGGAATTTCAGGACAATTTTTGCCTGAAAATTGTGTCCAAACTGCCCCCAAATATGCAAAAACAGAAACTGGAAAATACCAAAAAAAAAAAAAAAAAAAGGAAATAGGAAATAGGAAAAATAGATGGTGTTCAGTTGCTCCTAGTTGGGATGGCTATCTGGGATGGCATAGTGCCCTTGGGTGTCAGTTGCTGGAAAGCATGGCATGAAGGGGTACAGTTGCACTCATGATTTGAGAGTGGGCTTTCCAGAAGCAACTGATTGGCCACTGTGTGAACAGAATTCCGGTCTAGGCCTTGGGTCTGATTCAACATGGCTAATAATAATAATAATAATAATAATAATAATAATAATAATAATAATAATAATAATAATAATAAATATCCCGCCTCTCCCCATGGATCAAGGCGGTACTACAACAATACATTAAATACATTAAAAGCATTAAAACATAACCAATCCTCCCCACCCATCTCCCCAGCTAAAACCAACCCCCTAAAACACATTAACTACATTAAAGAACAGGTGGGAGGCGGTGGCTTTTAAAGTTTCTATGGATTTGACTGTGGAATAGTCCATTGATGTGAGGACACTAAATAGCCTTTTGTGGTTAGGAGGTGGAACTGTGTTCAGAGACACTGAACACAGAAAGCAGTCAGAGTCATAGAAGAAAACAACCAGAAAAAAATTATAATTAAAAAAGATTTAGTTGCGGGGGCACTGAAATCAAACCCTAAAGGTTGTGCCAGAACTACAAGATTAGTTCCCCTCACTTAGCTTTTGTAGGATAATTTGTCTCACTAAAAAACATGGAACAAATGAAGCATTGTTGACATGATCTGCCCAAGAGGTATTCAGAAATCATAGAGCAACGTGAATCTCAAATGCTCTCTGCAAATGGTTATTGGTCTTCCAAGTCTCAAACAACCAGAGTTTCACAAAATGAAAAGGCACTCACTTCATTACTGGTGTACTTTGCAAGGAAAGGAAGCAGCAAGAAGCTGGAGAGGAAACACAATGATTATGCATCTCTGAATTCATCAGAAGCTGAAATCATCATGATATGCATGGGTGGGCACCATTTCAGGTTAGCTCTAATGTTACAGTAACCTGCTCAAACATTGCACTAGCACATTGTCATAGATTTGATTCCTAGTAGTCATCATGTGCAAATTTGACATGCGAGGTGGAAAGGCAAGTGAAAGGCTCACGGGAGGCATATTGAGGCAACAGTTACATGTGTCTATATTAGTCTTTCTTCAATGCCTACTTGTCATGATGCTCTATGCTATGGTGCATCTCAATTCAAAGGAAGAAAACACTGCTGAACTCCAGCTGTTGGACAACGACAACGGGAGAAAGTTATTGTCCTCGTGTCCTACCTACAGATTTCTTAAAGCTGAACTAGGTCTGATCCAGCACTCTGTTGTTGATTGCTTTGGACTAAATGCCAGGCTCTTCAGCTATTCTGCAATGTGGGTAAGGCTTAAAGGTTTAACAATAGGCCCTCTCCAGTCCCCTGGTACATCATGAAAGTAAAAGATATCATTGCTCTTATCTGTGAACAATATAAGCATAAATTTTTACATGCCACTCCTTGATTTTTTTTTTTTTCATTTTTAATGTATCCAACACCATGGCTCCAAGTTTTCCCCCAATGCAATTTGTAGCAGGTAATAACTGTTATCTTAACAAATTACTTCCAAGCTCTGGTTACTCCAGCATGCTGCATGTTGGCCATGGGACTGTGGGAATCGAGGGGGGAAAAACAGCTAAAATTATCAGGTAAAACCTTTGCATCGCAATCCAGGCAATTTTTCTGCACCACAAGGTTAAACGCAGCCGAGTGTTCATTAACGGAATAAGCTGATGAATCAGGGAAAATCCTTCCTTGTGTATGAGTCAATAAAGGGATGAAGAGGGCAGAGACAAAAAGACAGAAAACAAAGTCAAAACAAGAAAAGACATTCTGGGAGCAGAATAAAGCTGAATGTCTAATCAGACTTATGATGAAAATTGGTCTCTGACTGGTACAATGGCCCCATCTAGCACACATGTGAAATAACCATAATTGAGGGGAAAACAGCAAAGAAATTACTTAATAATGTGCTAAGAGTACTTGAGCTGCACTAAAGACGTGAGAGGTCCCTCCCTCAAATGCATAATTTCATTTCTCTCTTTCTCTCTTTCTTTTCGTATAGCAATTTGATTTCTCAAAGCAAAGCCTCAATTATGTTGCCTTGGCAATTCCTATAACCTCATGATACTCAGTGGAGGCTGGGGGCTTCTACGGCACTGGGGCAGTGAACCTGGTTCTAGTACACACAATAAAGAGAGATCAGTGAAGTGGAAATGTAAGGTCCTACACTCAGGCAGAAAAAATGGAATGCACAAATATAGGATGGGGGACACGTGGCTGGAAAACAGTATGTGTCAAAGGGATCTAGGAATCTTGGTAGATCACAAGCTGAACATGAGTCAGCAGTGTGATGTGGCAACCGAGAAAACCAACATGATTCTTCATTATATCAGTAGGAGTATGGTGTTTAGATCAAGGGAGGCAATGGTACCACTCTATTCTGCTTTGGTTAGACCTCATCTGGAATACGGTGTCCAGTTCCAGGCATCTCAATTCAAGACACATATTGACAAACTGGAGTGTGTCCAGAGGAGGGTGACCAAAATGGTGAAGGGTCTGGAGGCCATGCCCTATGAGGACCGGCTTAGGGAGCTGGGGATGTTTAATCTACAGAAGAGAGGGTTAAGAGGGAACATGATAGCCATGTTTAAATATTTGAAGGGATGTCATGTTGGGGAGAGGGCAGGCTTGTTTTCCACTGCTCTAAAGACTAGGACAAGGAGCAATGGATTCAAGCTGCAAGAAAGGAGATTCCACCTGAACCTCAGGAGGAACTTCCTGACAGTCAGAGTTGTTTGGCAGTGGAATCTGCTGCCTCAGAGTGTGGTGGAATCTCTTCCTTTGGAGGTTTTTAAGCAGAGGTTGGATGGCCATCTGTTGGGAGTGCTTTGATGAGGGTTCTTGCATAGCAGGGGGGTTGGACTGGATGGTCCTTGTGGTCTCTTCCAACTGTATGATTCTATAATTCTATAAGGCAATAGAAAAAAAAGAAGACCACACTGTAGGTAGATTGCTTCCATCAAGGACACCACAGCCCTGAGTTTGCAAAACCTAAGCAGGACAGTTGATGATTGAGGTTCTTAGAGGTTGCCTAGATGGCAAATGACAACAGTTGACAACAACAACAAGGGTTCAGCACCTTGGATTACTCCATTAAAGGTCAGAAATATCCTGGAGTAGTTTCATCACCACACTGGCATGGGATCCACCAGCCACCACTGGTGATAAACATTGCTTGAGTTTCCTTGCTAATGACATAAAAGGAACACAAGATTTAGAAACCTAAGGTGAAGATCACACAAAAAGTGACAGACATGTACTTTTGAAGAAAACATCAGAAAAACAGATGTTGTTAATCCTAATTAAAATGTTCCTCTATTAACCCTACTTTACATATTGAGCTGTGAAAAAAAGCCCCACTGTTCACTTCTCACATGCTTTCAATTCTGCTTTCTTGTGCAGGGCTATCCACAATGGCAAACCCTTACTTCACCTCCTTCCAACCACTGAGAAGATAGCAAGTACAATGACTGGTAGAAGATTAGTTAGCCCGCTTTCCAGCACTGTCCCATGTTGGGTAAGGAGAAAACTCCAGAAAGCTTCCTTGTACCAATGAGCACAGTGGCCTGAAACCCGTTATTACTCCCAACCAGAGCAGTCTAGGACTGTGAATATCTCTGAAATCCTTATCTAGAGCAGACTGGAGTTATGAAAATATCTCAAGTGGCTTATCTAAAGCAGGCTTGTTGTGGTTGTGTGCCTTCGCATCAGTTCTGACTTATGGCAACCCTAAGGCAAAACTATCAAAACTATCATGAGGTTTCTGTGGGTGAGAGTTGTGTGACATGCTTAAGATCACCCATGGAGTTTCCATTACAAAGAGGTAAATCAGACCCAGTCCAATGCTCAACCACTACAACATGCTGGCTGTCCTAGAGTATGCTAGACCTATGCAAATTTTTCAGCATTCAGCCTAAGGCAGGCTACAGTTGTTAAAATCTCTTGATGTCAAGCCTGGAGCAGACTAGAGCTATGAAAATCTCACAAAATGTAGTCTAGAGCCAACTGAGGTTTTGGAAAGCTCTCAGTCTCAATCTCATTGACTTTCTTTCAGTCCCAGCAGCATTATCATCTCTTCTTATTCCATATCAGTTTAAGAGACATTGTCTTTTTTTCCTACACTGAAATACACACAATATTAATGCATTTTATGATGATTTAGCCATTTATATGTCAAATTCAACATTGGTAAGTGGAAATTACTACACTTTTTTTTTTGAATTCTGTACATTTTACCTATTTACATTTTAAAATGTGTGCATTATTTTGCATCTACTGTCATTCTTATACTATGTAAACTTTGCAAATGTGTCAATGCATGAGACGCAGTGTGTGTTTTCTTTCAACAAGTCTCAAGAGGTGTGAAAAAAAGCTTTTTTCTCCCTCTAAGTTGTCAAGTACAATGAAATTTCGTTCTGTCCCTAGCGTAGACTCATTTTATCAGTGGGTGGATGGTAAATCCCATCAATTCAATGATTGGGAATGTCCAACTCAGTTTTTACCTATTTTTCAATTTATCAGAAAAACGGTCTTCACACTTGGAAATGAAATGGGATACAGTGAAACTCATAGAATCAAGACCTAAATCCCAGTAGAGTTGAACCCAAGTAGAATAACCCCACTGAATCAATGGGCTTTGCATAAGTCTTGACTTAACACAATGTAGTGTTAAGGATTTAAGTCTGTAAATAGAGAAGAAGAGTTCCAAAATATTACATATCAGCACGGCTACTGCTCCCTGTCCTTGGCCATGTGGATTTAGCTGATGACACAATTATGGACCAGTATCTTCCAAAAAATGGCTAGGACTGAAAACATTCTTGAAGGTAAAATGCAAGCAGGCAGCAAAAAGAAATGCAGTATCCAAATTTTGTTGGACTGGAACCCCCCAGAAGCATCATCCAGTGGTTGAGGGATTATGGGAACGGTAGTCTAATAATACCCTGTGCATTAAAATATCCCACCAGCATAGCTACTGGGGGGGGGGCAAGGTCTGCAAATCATAATTCTTCCCCCCTCAGCTAAGTTTTCCTTCAGTCCCCAAATTCAGAAATATAGTTTACATGTCCAAAGAAAAGCTGCAAGGAAAGTGACCAAGGAAATGCAAACACAGTGGAAAGAAGTGTTCTACCTGTGAATGATTTTCAATGCCCTGGTCTCTGCAATTCTAGAAATTTGGGGGCTGAAGGGGAAAAAAATAATGCGTGGGGGTAAGGATTTTTCTTAGGAAGGCAATGTCTTAAGAACTCTGGACACCAGGCCCCAATATGTGAGCACTCATGTCATTTTAGAGAGATGATCCAATCTTGTGCACTCCTTTAGTGCATGTGAGTGTGTGTGTGTGTGCATGTATGTGTTTGTGCACACGCATGTGTGGAGTGGTTCTCCCTTTCTTCTAAACAAAAAAAAAAAGTTTTTTGCCTTGTTCACAAGCTGCAGTGCACATCTTGTCACAGCAAGCTTTTGGCCTTTTAGGATGCACTATAAATTTTTTGCAGTTTGTGTCTAATGCAAGGAGGGCAATACTTGTTCCTTGGTAACAGCTGGTGAGGAGCGAATGGTGTGGAATTAGACATATGTATTTCCAGAACACAAAACAAAATATCTTAGAATTCCCTCTGGATCTGTGTTAAAGCGCAGAGAGGAAAACACCTTTCTAAGGTATTCTGATCACAGCTTCTCAGAGCTTCCATTCTTCAATAAAAAATAAAAATAAAATAAATAAACCCTCTAATAATTTTCAGAGAAAAAGGAGGGGGAGAAATCAACATTCTGTAGATCCAGGAGCGAGATTATGTTTTAAAAATGCAACCTTGCTATGGGCAACACTTCTAAATTCTCTTAAACTTTGCAGAGAGAATCTCCAAGGGGGCACTCTGAATGCCAAAGGAACAGGGCCTGATTTATTGCTGTTCCTCCAATTTTAAACCAGCCAAACTCAGTTGACTACAACGTGCTTAAAGTAGCACAGTCTTTTCAGCTATGCAACAGAGATTTGTTCACATAACTGCAGAGAACTTAAAAGAAAAAAGAGGAAAAACATTTTTAAGCTGGGGAGCTTGAGGAAGAATATTTGACCCATGGGTCGTATGTGTCCTTTCCAAGGCTACTAGCGCATCCCCCTTCCTAAATTTAAAAACATAATTTTATGTAACTGGAAAATACCCATCAACAACTATCTTTGGAGGGAGGGATTTTCCCAGGTTTGAGAGGAGTTGACCTATTTTAGGCTGGGAGGTAGGGCTTTTTTCAAAACCAGAAGTTAACTATCCCATGGCCAACTGTCACCACTTGCTGTTGCCATTTCAGGTCAGCGGCAGTAGTATTTGGGCCAAACTTTTGCAACCTGAAACAAGGCCAGGAAGAAAATGTGGGTGGGTTTCAAAGAAACAGATTCAGAAATATTTGCATCTCCATTGTAGACAAACATTTTATCCATCAGTTTGTTTAACTGATTTCTATTTTAATATAGCCTAGAGGAATCTGTTTATTGTTAAAAAAAAATCTAATTATTAAAAATCTCCAAACTGTGAACTGCATGGAAACTAAAGGTTCAAAGCTGTTACAAGCAAATGAAAAGCTTTTTAAGAAATATTATTAATAATTCCCCTGATTTCTGAAAACTCTGACTGGCATTCACAAGACTGTTTGCCGCTCAAAGACCTTCAGTTGACACAAATGAGCACAAACTTGATTCAAGTTGGCTTATTCACAACGGATATCTTAGAAATGCTTCATGTTAAAAAGTAATATGATGGATGCTTTAAGATCCTTAGAACAAAAGGAAAAAGAAAAAAAATGGAAAATATAGATCAAGCCAACAGATATCTTAGAATAGAGAGAATATTGAAGCAGTTAAGGTCTGAAATTTTTGAACAGTACTGTTCCTATGCAGTTATGTTCCTTCTGTCCCCATAAGTTTTATCTTTGATCCTTTGGATTGAGCAGACAGATATTTCATGCAAGCTGGTGAAACCTCACTGTTTTCAAAGGGGCTTACTCTCTGGTAAGTATGCATAAGGCCACAGCTTCTCTTTTTGAGCTAAGGTAGTCATTTTCAAAATGGCACCCTCTGGGGGAAAAAGTAAGAAATCTTTGGCACTCCACTTTATCTCCCATCAGCCACAATCAGTACAGCCAATGGAGAATCAGTGCTTCTAATAAAGTAGGGTAAAGTAGGTTTGCCTTAAGGTTTTGTTAAGTTGATAATGACTTGAGGGCACCAAGCAGATCTTGGTGAGAACGTAACATAGAAGAGCCATGTTGTATCAACCACACTTTCTGTCCAAACTCTAGCAAGTATCATTCATGGAAATATACTGAACATGACCTAGTATGCTTGCAGCACCTTCCTTGTTATTGGCCCTTTCCGCACGTGGGAAAGGAACCGCGCAAAAATGGGACCCACCAGACTTCTTCTGCGTCTGGGCAAGTCCGCCAGGACAAGGAGCAGTGCAAGCTCGTTGCTCCACACTGCTCTGGCGTCCAAAATGGCAGCTTCCAGTTGGTGGAGGCTCTCCACCAACCGGAGAAGCTCACCAGCCTAAAGCCTGCCTTTGGCAGATCTGCAGGCACACACTAGTGCGCACCTGCAAATCTGCACCGGAGCGCGGTGACAGAGCGACATGGGGTCGCATGCTCCATACTTTTGGTTTTTAAGAAGTGCACTGTGAGACCAGTTCCGGTTGCTCCAGAGTGGTCTGAGGTGTGGAACTACAAAAAGTAGTCCACTCCAGTCCACTCCTCGGTGCAGAAGACCTCCGTCGGAGGTTGCTCTGCACCGTTTTAATAGGTCGGTCGGAAAGGGCCATTGTCTATCATAAGAAAAAAACAGGGAGAATTCTGTCTTCCAAAAAAAGAAAAGAAAAGGAGGAAAGAAAGAAAGAAAGAAAGAAAGAAAGAAAGAAAGAAAGAAAGAAAGAAAGAAAGAAAGAAAAATAATGGAGGAGACAATTCTGCAATTAGAGTTGTATGAATAACAGCCTGGAGGAAGGATCCAAAAGAAGAAAAGAAGCATGCATTTCAAACATTATTCTTTATTATCTTTTGATGAAAATGCCAGACTGAGGCCCAAGCTAAAGTAACTACAGTTTAAAGCATCACATTATGAGTCGGGATGCGAAAAAACATCTCTTGGTTTCAATCTTGTTAAGATTCTCCCACCTATGTATCAGAGTCTAAGCATCTCTCAGTCTGACCTTGTTTGCACCTTTGCCCAGCTTATGGGCTTTCCTTTGTCATCTGATCAGCCATTGTGAGAGCAGAGAGCAGACAGGTCTCTGGTCTTTTTGGTCTGACACAGCATGATTCCTTTGATGTTAGACTCTTATGCTCACCAGTACATGCTTACTGTGGGCAAAACAGAACTGGGTGGTGATAAAGGCAAAATGTAAGTAGATGGACTACATGGTTTTCACCTTATAATATCAATACAGCACAGCAGACATTCCTTTGACATGGACTGGATTAATGGAATGTTATTTTGCTTTAAATATTTGCACAGCCCAGGCATCACTGTGCCAAACAGGGGTAACCAAAGACCTTTTGCTGGCTGAGGCAAGGAACAAGGTAGCATGCCTCACCTCCATGCCAGGCACAGAGGCGAATGGGAATGCCAGCCAATTTTTACCTTGTTACTGAAAACAGGAAAGCATCTTCAACGCTAAGGCAGGCTAGTTTGGGAATGGATGCCATCTTATATGTGGAAAATGTAGTTCTCCAAGACAAAACAGAGGGTGAAAGGAAAGGCTAACAACAGAGAGAATATTCAAAGCTGGTTGAAAAACGAGTTTCTTGAGTTTCTGGAAACCTTGATGAGAAGAATTGCAGATGGGCAATAATATTTGGGGACTGGGATTTTGTGCAAAACAAGTGAACAAATAAAAAGTGAGGGGTTTTTTGTGTGCAGAAAACAAAACTTTTCTATACAGAAAATGGCATTTCTGCTCACATATTTTCTGTACAGTAAGTGATGTTTTCTGTACAGTAAGTGATGTTTTCCAGGCAAAAACATGTTTTCTGTATAGAAAATGCCTTTTTATGCTAAAAAATGAATTTCTTTTTTTGCAAGAGGTAAGTCCAGAATTGTGAATAGTCTTCAAAAACCTGTGCAATTTTCAATGGCTTTCTCAAAGTAGGATGGGTGGAATGGTAAAATTACTCATTCTTGCCCAAGAGAACAAAACTGATGACAATTTACATCCAGAGAAAAGGCTCATGAGGGACAGTCAGGAAGCTTTGGCAGTTACCTCCCCGTTCAGGATTTACTACTTGAGAAAATCTCCTCACTGTGGCTAATGGTAGGGCCAACCATGGAGCTAAACTGTGCATAAGTGTCTAAAGAATTCGAAGAACACTGAGTGATTGGTGCATCTATTCTTATTCTTACTTTTTTCTCTCTTTCTCTTTTACCAAAAAAAAATAAAATAAAAATAAAAATAAAAGCCATATTCTCAAAAAAGGGGAAAATAGAGGTTGCTATTGTCAACTGCACAGCATGTGTATTGCAAAACTTTTTTTGTGATGGTCAAGGATTTTATTTTCCTTCTCTGTTTCCCTTTTCTTCCTTTACAAAAGGGCTCTCCAGTGATGTTACAAAGCCCCATCAATGTTTTAAGATAAAGAAGACAGAGCTATGGTCCAAATACTTTCTTCTTGCAACCTCGGCTCTGTGCCAATCTGGACTTTAGAACTTAAACGTTTCTGTCTTTTTTTTTTAGCCTGTAAGGCTGAAAAAGAAACCAGCCTCAAAAAGCACACAGACCACAATGGCTTAAAGTAGCATCTTATCTCTACTGAGTCTTTTCTGATTGATGTGCAACCGGCCTGAATATGACATAAGCTCTGGAACTGCCTCTCCAATTAATTCTTCTTTTTCTTCTCTTTTCTTTTCTTTCTATGAAAATGTTTTTTTGTAGTTGTGCGAGTGAAATACAATATTTGTTAAGGAATGCTGAGATGTTGTGTAAACCAGACATCTCATTGGGCAAGAGTTTTTTGACACTTGTGTCTTTAGGGGCGAGTCCCAGTCCACATAACAAAAAGAGGACAACACATTTTGCTTGGAACAACTTATGTAGATTAGTGCTGCACATGAGCTTCACACACCCATGGATCTGCAATAAAGCACTGACAACCTGCTTTTTGGAAGAGAAGCGAAAACTCCATCCTGATTGCTTGGTGACCATCAGGCTGACAGATGTGGGATCCACATGAGTGGACACCACTGTGTCGTTCCCCTGTCACCAGGATGTATGGTGAAAGCAGCCACCTCCTGTGATGGGCGTGAGCTTATCTGCCCATACGCCCAAAGTCCCTTATGGGACATTTCCATTCATTACTGATGAACACATGGATACTGTCATCCTGGATCCAGATCTGCTGAGCTGCTCCAACAAGTGACAGAAGGACCACAGAAGTAACATTACTCCATTAAACAAGTAAGTAAAGTAAAACAAGGAAGAAAGAATTCCTTTTGATGGAAGGTCTGGTTAAACCTTTCCTTGCTCTCTTTCCACCACCAAGAGCCTTTCTCTCCGAGTGAGACCCAAGGCAGCTCACAAAAGATATCAATTAATACCTGATGCTACAGTTCTAAAAACAACTAGCAATTTTCTAAAAACATCCAAAGTGTTTTTATTTTAAAGGCACATCCCAATAAGGAAGCCTCCCTGCTTGCACATTAAAAGACTACTTAAATCAAAAGGTCTTTAGAGAGAGAAGGAAGCCTATCCTCCCATGGAAGGGAATTCCAGAGAGTGTGGAGAGATACTAAAAAGGCTGTCTATCATGTTCTCACCAAGCAAGCCAGTGAAAGCGAAGGACTTGAAGAAAGTCCTCCTCTGTGGATTTTAAGACTGGTCGGTTTATATAGGGAGATACAGTATTTTAGACAGTTTGGCCTAAGCCATATAGGATGCCCATTAGTCTTCACTGGTAATCAGAATACTGGGAGTTGCAGTCCAGTGACATCTGGAGGGCATCATTTTGTTTTGGGCAAGTTGGACCAATAACCTACCATAACAAAAGGCAGATTCCTATGTTACTTCTTGAGACCCTGTTCTTTAATGTGTACAGTTGGCCCATCCTTTCAAGACTTCCACCAACTATCTTCTAATTCTATCAGCTTCTGTGTGGCCTAACATGCACAAGAATTTTAAGCACCCCTTCTTGGAAGGGAGATGTGTTGCTAGAGGGCAATGTGCCAGATTTTAGAGGAATGGATTTAAAGATCAAGTCTCATACTCTGGTGCTCTTACTTCTCCAACTACCAGAAAAAAAATAATGGCCTGATGAAGAGGCACAGTAGAGTACCCCCACAATCATTCTTCAGCAAGTTGAAGAAGGAGGGTGGAGGAGACGAAATCTACAGGCTCTCTTAAGAGCCAGGGTACATGTTATTGCTGCTCAAGTGGGAAGCTGCCAGCTTTGTCAAGAATCTTGAATATTTCCCCACCATAATTATCTCAACAGGCAGTAGCTTCAAGAGTAGGCTCACTCCTCCTGTTCTCCTTCCCCTCCAAAGACGGAAAGGAGATATGAGTGTATCAAAGACGCAGGAATAACTGCTTGCCTGAATGAAAGACTTACACAGCATCAGCTAAGACATTTTGCTTCCTGAAGCATTGAATGGATCCCTCATGTTCCTATTTACTACGAATCTAAGGACAGCCAAGCTAGATCACAGCAAAGACCTATCTAGAGCAATGTTGTTTTCCTACCATGGAAAGCCCTTTATCAGATTGCAAATGCAACTGTATGTTTTATCCCGTGTTATCAAGCAGATGATACATAGAAACATACTCCCTCTGATTGTGGCTACCCTAACTATGGGCTTTCTTATACAGGGTTTTAAATCTGTATTGGAAGCATTTTATTGTTGAATGACCACAGTTGTTTTCACATGTTTTCACATTGTGCCACAATTCTGTACCTTCCCCATTCTAAACCCCCTGTTTTTCAGGAGGTATACGTGATGTGTCTTGTAGACATCCCTGCTGCCTGCCAAGATGCAATCTTTCTCTCAGTGCTGAGAAGAGAAGGTTAAGAGCAGACCTGATAGCTATGTTTAAATATTTGAAGGGATGTCACATGGAGGATGGAGTAAATCTGTTCTCTGTTGCTTCATAGAATAGGACATGGAGCAATAGCAATAGACTGCGGGAAAAATTATTCCATCTAAACATTAGGAAGAACTTCCTGATGGTAAGAGCAGTTTGACAGTGGAATATACTGTCTTAAAGTGTGGTGGAGCCTCCTTCTTTGGAGATTTTTAAAAAGACGCTGGAGCGCCATCTGCTAGGAATGCTTTGACTGTGTATTTCCGCATGACATGGGGTTAGACTCAATGGTCCTTGTGGTCTCTTCCAATTCTATGATTCAATGATTCATTTTTTAAATGTCATTTCACAGTGTCATTTTAAGCCAAAAGCATCCTCTTGTAGCAAACTAACTGTTCTTCCCTATTAATAAATTCTGCCATCTTGGCCACACTCTGATGGTGCTTGGTCATGTGTGCCCTGGTTTAAATCTTTGAAATACAGGAGGGTATGAAGGACCCCTGAGAGCCAGCATGGAACTGTGGTTTGAGCATTGGATTATGACCCTGGAGACCCTCTTGGCCATGGAAATCCACTGGGTGACCTTGGGTGCATCACACACTTTCAGCCCTGGAAAATCCCATGATAGGTTCACGTTAGGGTCATCATAGGTTGGAATTGACTTGAAGGCAAACAACAACAGCAATGAAGGGTTCCTGCATGAACTTTCTGAATGAGTAGCTGAGCTATAAGAGAGAGGAAGAAACAACAGAGAGGACCATGATACAGAGCTTTGGGCCATGGCCCTCATTCTTCTTTTATCCTCCATGGATCTAGGAAAAAGTAGTTGCAGCAGTGGAGAGGCCAGTTTCCATGACAACTGTGAAGAACAGAGCTGAATAGGTAGCCAAGGGAAGGAGAGCTCCTTTACAATATGAGCTGAAGGCTCTGAGCAGTATGCCATGTGTCTGGACTGCAACATCTGCAGATTTCAGGGGTGAGTGGGGGATGCCAAGGACAGGGACAAAAACCTGACAAAGCTATCGTCGCCATGAGGGCTCTAGACGTTATGTGGGCCTCTGGTTCCTTGCACTGAACACAGAAGCTGCAAAAAGGATTGTGCCTTGGAGAAAGGAAAGAAACAACTGAAAAGTGAACACCAGGAGATGCACACGTGTGGAGGAGGTACAGTGGGGGGAAGGCACATGATAATGGCTCAAGCAGCCTTAGGGAGTCATCCTATTTGGTTTGGAATACATGAACATACGTTCACACACTTCAGTGTTTCACAGGTGAAAACTGGGACGCATGTGACTGAACAACATCAGAGCATGGTCAAGAAAGCAAAAATTATTCTTGATGAAGAATGCACAAGTTAGGAGAAGCTGCAGCCATTTGGTTTTGTCTGAGCCTATTGGGAAGAGCAAGATTTTGTTCCCCTCCATTTCTCCTCTCCCTGCTGAGTTAAATGAGTTCGAACTACGTCGTTTTCCCTTTCAACTCAGTTTGCAGCAGCTGGACTAAGCTGAGCACAAAGGGTGTGAAACAGGAAAAGAAGAGAGAAATTAGGACCATTTCCACACTAGATTTTATAGTGCTATCATTCCATTTTCAACATCCTTTGGAATCCTGGGGTTTGAAGTTTTGGAAGGGGCCAGTAGGCCCCTCCTGAAACTGCAAACCCTAGGATGCCATAGGATGTTGAAAGTGGAATCATAGCACTATAACAGTCTAGTGCGGAAATGGCCCAGGACATTTTAAAAGCAGCTGAAAAAGTGGGATGACAGGGGACTAATGAGAACTTTCCCTACCAAATTTGGGTAGTTGGAGGTAATACATGTCTCTTTTTGAAGGTTGAGAGGGGCTTTTTTCTAACTCAGGAGTGGGCAATGTGCAGCCCCTGGGACTGTTTGGCACTCAAACAAAGCCTAGGAGAGGCCACTAAAAAATAAAGAAAAGAAAAGAACAGGAATTGACTTCCAGGTCACTTTCTGTTGTTAAAAAAATAAAAGAGGCTCTCCCTAAATGTGGTGACAATACTCCCATGCCCCTTTGAAGTCATGGGGACATGTAAATATTGTGGGGATTGCATTGGGGATGCAGCCTGGAAGGCTAATGGGGTCTCGTAGCCCCCAACAGTTGCCCCCCAACTCTGGTCCTTCATGCTCCATCCCAATCCTTCCCCAAGTAGCACCTGAAAGTCCTAGGAGGGGACACTGTTGCTGTTTCTGCTACTTACTGATGGGGAGGAAGAAAGTAAATAAGATGATGGAGACACAGCTGTTCTGGACTTGGGGTTGTTTCTCACACTCTTGCCAGTTAAGACATATCTATTTGTGCAACCTTTGGAGTGTTTGATTTTGTCTTTTGCTGCTGCTTTATGCTACACCAGTGGGATCCAGAAGCTCTGCCAATATCTGGAAATTATCTACCCAGCAACACATAATTTAGCCAGTTCTGGCTTATATATGCACATACCCTGCATACTCATAGAAACTCAAAATAAGGGAACAGGCACCACACAACTTCCTTTCTTCTTTTTAATAGAAGGCTATCCTGGAAATGTCAGAGTATTTATAAACCCTGAATAAACAAAAGGAGCCAAATTGGATATGGCTTAATGGAATAACTAATAGCACTCTAGGTGTTGTGCTAAAAAAGCACATTGGAAAGTGAGTTAAAAAGAAAAAAGGAGCTAACACATATCTGTCCCTTGTGAATCATAATTCTTAGAAACCTTTTTCAGAAACAAAACAATGGAATTAGAATATAAACTACCCAATTATTTAGAATTGGCATTGGTACCCACCTGCTTTATTTATTTAGCAGGGAAAATGCTATTGAGCTCCCAAAAACACATTTTCATCATATAGAGTAATAACAAAAGCCATATTCTTTGTCATAAAACCTTGATGAAACA
This sequence comes from Ctenosaura bakeri, assembly GCA_948474755.1. Lineage (NCBI taxonomy): Eukaryota > Metazoa > Chordata > Lepidosauria > Squamata > Iguanidae > Ctenosaura > Ctenosaura bakeri. The sequence continues at coordinate 82,213 of CAOLHI010004473.1, read as the reverse complement.
AATTGCTATTGCAAAGATGGTGTGGGTGTTGGGAGGCAGCCATTAAAAGTTTCTAAATGTTGAGAAATTCCACGCAAGTGATATTATACAAGAAACCCAGTCTGAATCAACTTGTGTAGAGTTGATGTCCTGAAGTGGCAGGAAAGGAGCCAAAGTAAGCACAGAAAAAAACTGATAAACATTTGTGCAACCTAGTGCCTCATTTCACTTTCAGACATTTCTGAATTAGCCTGTTATAGTACTATTATTCCACTTTCAACATCATATGGCAGTGGTTCTCAACCTTCCTAATGCCGTGACCCTTTAATACAGTTTCTCATGTTGTGGTGACCCCCAACCATTATCATAGCGTCAGAAGCTCAACCTGAGAAGGGCTTGAAGCAAGGTCTTAGGCGACCCCTGTGAAAGGGTCGTGCGACCCCCAAAGGGGTCCTGACCCCCAGGTTGAGAACCACCGTCCTGTGGAATCCTAGGGCCTCAAAAGCCCCTCCCTAAACTACAAACCCCAGGCTTCCATAGGATGTTGAAAGTGGAATAATAGCACTATAACAGGCTAGTGCGGAAATGGCCTTAGTCCCAACTGGAATAGACCCATTGATATGAATGGGGCTAATTAACTCCCACTTCTGTAAGTCAGCAATGGCTGTACTAAAACAGTGCTCCCACATGCCAACCCAGAGAGGGGACCCAAAAGGATACCATGATTGATGACATTGAAAGCCACTGAGAGGTCCAGCAGAACCAACTGGGACATGTTCCTGCTGTCTAATTTTCTGCATAGATTGTCTGCCAAGGTAATCAAGGCTGTTCCATAGCAAGGTTAAAAGCCAGACTGAAAAGGATCTGGATAATCTATTTCATCCAGGGAGGTCACCACACACACTACGATCTTACCCCAAACAGAAAAGTCTGATAGTTTTCTAGTATGGTGAGATTCAAGGAAGATTTTTCCCCCTCCAATAATGGCCTATCACAGCCCTTTTTAAGCAAAATGAAAACCAGCCTTGCTGTAGAGAACATTCACTACTTCTCTTACTTTGCCAGTCCCCTTCAGGCTGCTATTATCAGGCAGGACAGGCATAGGTCTAGTGTGCATGTGGTGGCTCTCACATCTCCAAGGATTCTGTCCATGCTCTCCATCCAACATGGCAGAGACAGTCCGTATTAATCCTTTGCCACCTCATTTTTACAGCTGCTTTCAAAAATGTTCCAGTTTCTCTCTCCTCCTCTCACTTCCCTCCTTCACTTGCTTCAGTTGCTGCAAACTGAGTGAAAAGTACAAAAGTAACTTAGCAGTGGGGAAGAGGAGAAGCGGGAGCGAAATCTTGCCCTTCCCAGTAGGATCAGGCAAAAGCTAACTGCGGCAGCCTCTCCTGGCTTGTTTGTTCCTTCTCATTAATAGCTTTTGCCATCTTGACCCCAAAACTCTGAGCTTTTTGGACACACATGCCCTGGTTTTCATTGCTGAAATGTTGATGGTTTTGGGTGCTCAGTTCCACAATGGATCCCAAACACCTTTAGAAGGCATGCTGTGGGGAGATCTGCCAGGTGAAATGCATTCCATGTGATTTAGGAGCTATCAAGCCTTCTCAGCAGTAGAAGCATTGGCTAAAACGTCATTCAGCTTTAGACTTTGAAGATAATTTAGATATTGGTGAACCTTGTCTGTTTACAAATCCCTGAAAGACAGACACACTAAATTCCATTAAGAATTTGGCAGCTTGAAGTTTCTTTTCAGTCCTAGGAAGAAAAAGAAAAAGAGAAAAAAGAAAAAGAAAAAAATGGGCTGGGGAGGGGAAGAGGAAAGAGGAAAAAAAAAATGTTGGAATTAATTCCAAATAGCCTATTTGGCTTTAATGAGTTGTCTACAGAGATTGTCACCGGAACCAGTTTGCTAAGCAACCACTTATCATGGTACATGGCAAAGGGGGGAAGGCTGTTATTTCCATATGAGAATAAATTTAGTAAATAGATAGGCTCCACTCTATCCTTGAAATATTAGGAAACATTATTCTTCCCACTACGTGTCTCTGCCATATCGTTTAGAAGCATCAGAGGACCCCGGAGGTGCTCCAAAGCAAACGCGAGCAGGGGTACTTAACGCTATGTGAAAAACCTCCACATATGCCTGGCCTGAGCTTTGCTGCATGTTGTGTGGGAATGTGGAAGGAATGAAATGAAGGCCTTTTGTCTCAGCTGAACAACAAAGGGGGAGGCTTTTTAGCACATAACTTCTAAGGCGAAAACAGTGGCTTTGTTCAGCCAGCCATGCAGCAAACCTTCTTCTCTCTCTCTGTATTCACCTCTATGAAGGGGAGCCATTTCTGAACTCTCTTTAGGTTTTGTCCTTCATAGACACTGGTTCTCTATACAGGACCTTCTTTCTGAGACAGTCCCAGAGAGACAGGGAATCCCTTAAAGCAGTGGCATAGATTTGCTACTACTAAAACCAGCAAAAAACCAACAACATGGACTCCTTCTAGATCATGAGAGGTCAGATAGGCCTGGAAAGCTTTGTGACACCAAACATTACTACTTCTATCATCATCATCATCATCATCATCATCATCTTCATCTTCATCTTCATCTTAAATGAGTGTTTCTTCCTAAGGTCCTAGACAGTCAGGGGTAATGTATGCAGTGTGATATCAAAACTCTTGGCAGCACTGATCTATATTTAAACACACACACACACACACACACACACAAAACAAGGGCTTCTTCCAGAGGTCATATCAGATAATTAGGGGTCAGACAATCTTGGAAACTCTCAATAGTGCTGATCCATTGTTATTAATATTTGTACTAGTATTGACTAGATGGCCAAAGATCACATAGGCACCATCTGTACTTTGTGTGTTTCAGTTGTTTCTTTTCTAAATCGCCCTCCACTTTGCCTATCAATGTGCATATATACTTACCAAATGAGGCTAGCACTTAAAGTGTGGTGAAGTGGACTGTGTCCACACAAGCATGAGCTGTAATAACTTTCTTAGGTCCACATCCAATTGCTAGTCTAAACAAGAGAAATCAACTCTTTGAATCAACTGTTGAATAGCAAGTCCACACTTAATGTAAAACCCATTGATTCAGCACCTCTGTTCTGGTTGTGACAACTAGGTAGATTTAATTTTTTTTTTCAGGTGCCTAAAGATTTTGTGTTGCCTTTGCTGCTGCACAGACTTCCCCCTTTAGAAACTGAAATCTTTTAATAGTACTGATCCTGCATTGTGTAGAAGAAGAACAAAGGCTTCCTAGATGGATCAAGAGGAGGACAAGATATCACATAGGTGATGTGATACTGTCATAGGCAAAGCCCACCAGGTAATGACTAGGAGGTGAATTCAAAAAGGAAAATCAGAAAAAAAGGACTGGAAGTGTTGTCCTCACTCTGAATGGGCTTCCTGTTGAGCTCACTTCCAAGTAATATTGGTATTGGAACAAGGATAATGTTTCTGGTCCTCTCAATGGGAGGACGTCTCTTCATCTTTGCAGCCTCCCATCTCAAAGACCGATAAAACACTGGGAGTATGATTTTTGGGGGGATGAAATTGTCTCAGCCCTTCAAATAATGGGCCCTATAATATTTTGCAATGAATGCACGATTTCTAACTTTCAAAGGCTGATCATTGTGCATTCCAAGCAAGTACTTTTATTAAAACGTGGTTGTAATGAGAATGATTTGTCACTCCTTTTGAGCTGTTTTCCGGTTATTTTCCATTTGACTAATTCCCAAGAGGAAACCAGAGTTATTAAGCAGAGCTCTTTGTTTCGAATGTGCTTTAAGAAAACGTCTCCTGAAAGCTAAGCCAATAAGAACCTCCATGCATGGTTCAGCCTGAGCATTTTGAACCAGAAGCAAACCAACATTTACTGGAGGGGAGAAAAGCCTGAAGGACGGTGGTTAACCATCAAACTGGTTTTGGGGGGGGGGAATGAGGGAGTGGCTACTTATTTATTTAGTAATTTTAATACAAACAATTTAATTCACAATCAAAGTAATATGCATTCAGAAGAAAAGAGAGAGAGAAAAACTAAAATTAAACTAAACACAGTATCAAAACACTAAACTAAAATACTGAAACTAACTTGGTGGTGGTGTTGTGTACCTTCAAGTTGTTTCCGACTTATGGTGACCCTAAGGTGACCCTATCACGGGTTTTCTGGGGCTGAGAGTGTGTGATATGCCAAAGGTCAAACATTGAATTCCTAAAACCTGAAAAGGTTGAGACCCCCCCCCTCGCAAGCCAAACTGTAAACGAAAGGAAAGAAAAGTTCAGGGGAAAAGTTTTGATATAATTAGAACTAAGTGTAGCCTAAGGCTAGGATCAGGATATGTACAGCCTCTGAAATTGCTGAACTCCAAATGAACTTCAGTGATTTTGTCAACTAAATCCTTCTGCTATATTCCCATGCATCAGACAAGAAAATGAAGGTACGTGTCAAACCAATCTCTATCGGAGTCTATTGACGATAGGCTTACCAGGCCGAAAACTAGCGTTGCCATCTCTATCTTTAGTGGTGGTGTAGAAAAGAGAATGACAGCAGCCTGGCTTGTTTGTTTTGCAACCAGGTAGCACGCCAACACCTGCTGAAATCCCTACCCCTAGACACCTGTTAAAGGTACAGGAGACTTCTTGAGTTTGCACTCTAGTAACCATCTGTAATGGGCTTAACCTGGTGCCTTTATTATTCTCAAATCCTTTACCTTGATTCTCTTTATCATTCTTTTTCTAAAAAAGAAAACCATTCGCAAGGCCCATTGGGCACATCAAGGGTAAAAATTGCCCCCCACCCCTAGCATACCAGCACCTGATCCAGGCCAATGGCCAATAATAAGCCAAATCTTCATGAATTTGTCTAGTTGCATTGTAGGTCACTGGCTCCCGCACTCCTTTCTTTGACTTCTCCTCTTCCTTTTCATCCATCATTTCTCCATTTTAATATTTCAATGCTGTCTTAGAGATAGACAAATCTGTTAGTTCTCCTTTCTTTACAGTTGAGACTAAAACCTAGAGCACCTTCACTGCTCCATTGATATGGAAGGCAGCAGCTAGCACTGATATTTGTTAGTACATTGATATTAGTATAGTGATATTAGCCAGTCTTCTTTTTTTTTTCTTGGAGTGTGTGTGCATGTTTGCTTTACTTAAAAAGTGAAATCGAAGCAAGGGATAAATGTCTCGCTCTTATGCTGAAGGCAAGATCTTTCCCAGAAACTGGAGAATACTTTGCTATCTAGTTGCAAAACAAACATTGTCTAACTATGCTGAAACAGCTTGTGTTGATGGTAAAGAAGATTATGGCAGAATTTCTTCCCATCCCTATTCTAAACCAGGGCTAAGTTTCTTACCTGTACTATTAACTTTGCTTTCTTGCATTCACATTCCAGCACTAAATAATGAAGAAACAATTGCATTTTTCTCCCTCAATTTTACTTTTCTTTCTCTGGGTAATATTAAGCTATTGCATTATCTCCCTCCAGCTGATACACACACAGACCGGTGCCTAAATGGCAATGTGATTTATACATCGATTTACAAATCCTCTGGAAGGAAAGAACAGTGAGCCATGTGCTGCAAACTGGAATAATAAAGCTGTGGTGCAGACCTAACCCTTGATGAATGGTAGTTGAAGGAAAGAGAGAGAAGCGAAAAGAATTTCTGCACCTTTTTAGATAGGAAGGATTATTTGCTGGAAATAATCCTTGTCCAAGGCCTTTAAGCCCAACTTAAGTAAGAAACCATGTGGAGGAGCCTTCATCAATTTTGTCCAAGTTATAGCTATATGTGCAGCTTTCATCAGACAGTAGAAAGATAAACTTGGGTAAACTGAACCCTATTTCAATGGCATGCTCATTTTTCAGTCAGAAACAGAGCAAGAGATGGCCAAAACTGACACACAACATTCCTGCTTCAATTCTGGAGTTTTAGCTGAATTTTGCCTATGGCAGGGGTGGGTAAAGTATGACTTGTGGTCAACCAAGGCTATATTTTGTGGCCTCCAGGACCCCATAGGTTAAAAAAAAAGTTCCAAAATATCCCCCAATGACGTCTAGGAGGTGTGGACCACAATTCAAGAAGGACATGGACAAACTGGAATGGAAACCATACCCTATGAAGCTGAGGTAAGTGGTGTATGTTAACCCTGGAGAAAAGAAGATTAAGAGATGACATGATAGCCATGATTGAATATTGGAAGGGATATTATACAAAAGATCGGTCAAGCTTGTTTCCTTCTGGTCCAGAGACTAGGACATGGAGAAATGGATTCAAACTATGGGAAAAGAGATTCTACTTAAACATTAGAAAGAACTTCCTGATAGTAAGAGCTGTTTGGACTATGTTGCTGGAAGTATGGTGGGTGTTTCTTCTTTGAAGGTTTTTAAACAGAGACTGGATGGGCATCTGTCAGGACTGCTTTCATGGTGTACTCCTGCATGCAGGGGCTTGGATTCAATGGTCCTTGTGGTTTCTTCCAACTCTCAGATTCTACAATTCTAGAAAAATCCTCAGATGGAACACTAGTGTGAGCAAAACTGCATGAAAGGGTGGCCCAATTTCTGTTACCTGAGATACCATTCCCTCTCCATATAGCATCATTATGGCGATATCTACCCAAACATATTAGAAAAAGAGGAGGAGAATGCAGTACCGGCCAGCCTGCACCACAGAAAGGAAAGGATGTGATGGTACCCCCAGCTCTCCCGTCCATAGAGGAAGAGCAAATTCAAGGATGTGACCTTTACACACATCTACATCTATCCATCTGCTATCTGAAATCTTATATCCCCCTTTCCTCTTTATGCATTGTGCCAGTAGGATCTCACCGCGACTAGTTCCTCAGTATCTCTGCTAGTTCTCCAGCTTCCCCATCTTACTAGAGAAATAGGTTGCAAGATATTTTATCATTCTGAGCTATTCTGTAAGAACACATTAGCACATCAAAGCAATGAAAAACCAGTGGGAGAAAGAAAAGAGATTCCTTTGTACAGAGTCGGCAAGTTCATGTACTATGTGCTTGCCATGGTAAAAGTGAACCATCTGTAGGGGGTTAAATGTCGTAAAAGGAGGACACAAAGAAACAGAAAGGGAGAAAGGAGCCGCTAAATAATAGCACCTGAAATTCAATTAAGCAGGAGTTAAAGGAACCTTTAAAGCTGCAGTGTTCTACAGATCGGTCACTGCTATATCCTTTTAAAGGGTACTTCTCAATTCAAAAGCAACCAAACTGAATTGTTAGCTAAGGACTCGGGCCTGATCTCCCCAATGTCAATAGACAACTTATTCTCATTTTTTTTTCTTTTTTGGCAAAGCTGAGAGTGGTTTCATTGTGTGCCTCCTTCTCTAATGCTTTGACTAGCTCCCAATGCAGTTAATGGGCTAACTTCAAGAGAAACAATTCAACAACATTGCAAAACCCAGTGTCCTTTAAATAGGGAGAAGAAAAGAATTCTACTCAAAGTTCATTCACTGCATGATAACAACACACCCTCCAATATTTCACAAACAGAAACAGGAATACAACCTGATTTTCATTTCACTTCCTAAGCCCTTTAGAATCCTAGTCCCTCATATGGTCACTTACTACACGAAGAATTTTCCATCCCACCAGTGATCTGAGGGAACATCAGTCCACACAATGGTTTACTTCCCAGATATTACTGCACATTTACATAACAGACTAATAATTACATCTTACGACAGCATACTCTCCAATGTTTCACAGATGAAAACCAGGATGTGTTTGGCCAAGCAACATCATGTTGTGGCCAAGGTGGCAAAAGTTATTCATGAAGAAGAACAGCTAAGCTAGGGATGATGCAGCAGTCTGCCCTTGCCTGAGCCTACTGGGAAGGGCAGTACACAGCCCCCTCCTCCACTCTCTGCTGACTTATTTGAGGTTTTATACTTGGAACTCTATATGGAACAATTGAAATAAGCTAAGGACAAGTGGGGAGCGGGAGGAGGAAAGAGAAAAATTGGGACATGTTAAAAGCAGCTTCAAAAATGGGGTGACAAATGGTTAATTGTGACTGTCCCTGACAAACAGGGACAGTTAGAGGGTATATGACAGACAATTATGAAAAATGACAAACTGATAATATACATACATATTTACATGCTTCCAGCTTCCGTATAGAAGACATCACAACATCAGTTGAAGCCCTAACTACTCCCTATATTCTGAAGTCATTCCAGAACTACTTCCAGGACAGGCACAGAACACAGCAAGCAAGGAAGCAATACGCAGACAATTACAATCCTGGCATTAAAGAATTCTATTCCATAAAATAGGCTTGTACATTACTTTCCCAATACAGGTGTTGTGCAAGGCTTGCTAACAGGCATTGAAAGGAAAAAAAAAAGTTCCACATCATTGGGCCTTTTTATGTAACTTTAATCTTCAGGGAAAGAGCCAGTGAAATATATTAGCTTCTCCTTATGCTCCGGTTATCACACTGCCGAAACATTATTGGTTAAGATGAAAGGCCAGGTGTAATGTATAGCCTGTTCTTCCAGTGCTTGTTTGGAATTGCATTTCTGAGTTGGAAAAGTACAATATACTGTGGAAATCTTGGCTCTGTGTATGGATGAGAGATGGATCTTGACCAAGCCCACCCTTGCCACAGCCAAAAGGAAAGAACTGTGGCCACAAAGGTATCACAACAGGATTCCATGCTCTCAAGCAGGCTCATAATTCATGTTCTTCTCAGTCAGTCACAATCAATCCCTCATCTGCTGTGGGCCCATGTCGTTGTTGCTGTTGTTGTTGTGTGCCTTCAAGTCATTTCTGACTTATGGTGACCCTAAGGTTTATGATGACCCTAAGGTGACCCTATCATGGGTTTTCTGGGGCTGAGTGTGTCTGACATGCCTGAGGTCACCCAATGGATTTCCATGGCTGAACAGGGAATCAAACCCTGGTCTCAACAGTTGTAATCCAATGTTCAAACCACTGCCCACAGTGGCCCACAGTCCCAAGCAAATCTCTGGCACTTGACTCAACTCAAATACACCTATACAGAACATGTCTCTGTTCTCCAAAAAAGTGAGGATAACAGCTCCCAGCAGTCATAGCTGATACAGACAATGGTGAAGAGGTAGGCAGATAGGACCAACTCCCATGGCACGCGAGGTCTGTGAGATGGAACAATGGTTACAGTGGCCACACAGGAGCTCAACTCAGTCCCATAAACTCTTGCTTAGGCCAGATTTTCCTGGATTTTTCCAGCTGTTCCACCTGAAATAGAATCTCAAATCACCTCAAATTCCATTTTAAGACAAAATTCAGAGGTGTTCCTACCCCCAACATTCCAGCTCCAGCTCAGTCTCTTGCACTAAAACAATAAATGTTATGGAACATTACTTAGGTCCTGTTTTGTTTTTCTTGTGTGACTTGATTCCACCCTCTATGCCATAAAGACAGTAAATGCCACTGCCAAAATATTTAAACAAGCCACCCATACTGGATAATAAGAGTCTCTCTCTCTCTGTATATATATATATATATTCGGAACACAGCATGAATTATTCTAACAAGAACATTGGAAAGAGAATTTAGCTCAAGGATATTCAGCATTTAACAATATAAATATAAATTATATATGGTAAACAGCCATTAGGCCCTTCACTTTTTATTAGGAGAGGAGTTTGAGCATTCACCAGTTTATTACTCTGAATAATGCAATCATTCATTTGCAATATGAAAATGGGGAAAGCTGCAGTCTTTCTCAAATTGGTTGGCTTTAGAATTTGCAGCAACACGGATAATAGACAAATGGTGCCTATGGAAACTGGAGGACGGAGGTCAGCAAGAAGTACCCCCTAATCTTTTTTATACTGATGTTGGGTCTACATGGTTCTAGGGGAAGCTACTATAGACTTCAGGAATGGGGTCAAATAAGAAAGGGACACTGATATCTTTCTTGTTCTGCTTCTCTCACTGGAAGCCATTTCTGACTCAGATCCTTGCTCCATATAGTTCAGTAATGTCTACTTCAAGAATGGGCATCTACATCTATTCAGTGGTTCTTGAACTAAAATTCCCTCATTCCTAGACAACATATCTGATGGTGAAAGGTGCAGATAATGCTGTTCAAGAATATCTGAAGGACCATAGCTGTCCATCTCTGGTCTACACTAATGGCTCTCCATGGTGGCTCTCCATGGTTACAAACCATGGTTACATAACAGAAGTAGAAGCTGAAGTCTTCTGCCCAGAAGACTGGTGGTTTGCAAGTAACTTATGACCTGTCACCTTTCTTGTTTAGTTGCACACTGAGTGCTTCATGTCCTTGATAGCTTTTTAAAGCTAAAGATCCTCCAACTTAATCTAGTCAATGGAAATTCCCTATCTGGTCTGCAAGGACCCTCATAAGAATCCTAGTTTTTTAAAAAAAATCATTGCATTTAAGAAGTTATTCTATGTGAAAAAATTCACTTTTTAAAACAGGAAAAAAATATTTTACAGGTTGCAAACAACCTTCCTTCATAGAAGGAAGCATTTTCCATCCAGGAAATAATATTTTTCTACATGAAATGTTTTCTGAGCTGAAAACTTGTTTCCCCATTTAAAAAAGGTATTCTGAACAGAAAATGTTGCTTCTTTGTAGAAAATGTTGTTTTCTATGTAGGAAACTTGCTTTCTTTGCAGAAAATACTGTGCTTTTTGCACAAAAAGTGCATAATTTCAGACAAAGTACAGAGCTGCAAACTATCTTAGAAAACTGAGCAATTTTAAACAATAGTCTCCAAGCAAGAATTAAAATAATGAAATGGTATGTCCTTTCTTTAGAGGATGAAATTTGCAAATATTTTCATTGATAGATCAGTAAATTACAGAAATACAATTTTGTTGCATTTGTGGGGAAAGTTTTCACTTTCACCCGTCAACAGAGGTGATTCATGAGAGAAAGTTGCTTTGTAATGGTGGCCCGTCAGGCATCAATCTTAATATCTTTAAATACAGAGAAATAAACTACAGATAGACAAAGATGTTACATTTCTGGGGAAGGCTAGATCCTTCACTCCTTACCACAGATGAGTCATAAGAGAAAGGAACTTTTCCACAGTGGCTCCCCTGACATGCACCTTAATGCATTTTTGGCACTGAGCAAAGCCTGGGGCCCATCTAAATAAGTATTTGAATTTTAAATTTTAAATCGTAAATCTCTGCAATAAGTTTATGCAATGTTTCTTTAGAGTAGCTTTGTGGAATTTATTTCTTTGGCGTTCCACATTAATTGATTGTTGCTATAATGTTTTAACCTCAAGATCAAGGCTCTAAAATTGGTTTGCTTTGCTTTGTTGATAACGGTTGTTTAGCTGGCTGTCTTAATGCATTTCTGTTTTACTCAAATTATATTTTCTTGCATACACACACATACACATCCCCAAGAAAACTTCTGTTACTCAGTGACCGACGAACAGAATAATAAATGCATAATGAATGAATAAAATACTGGGACTACCAGATTTCTAGCAGATCTAACATGGAAAGATAACATGAAGTTCATGCAGAACTACAATACATTATCTCCTTCACCCCGCTCCCCCCAAAAACTCACTTTTTAGCTGGTGCAGTCTTTCCCACCAACATGGCTATTTACTGGCTGGTGGAAAATTGGGGAGGGGGGACTTAAAAAAAAAATCCCACTCTGTTCCTGTAGCTGGACACAAGCAACTTGACACTGAAGGTGGTGTGAATCCAACTACAAGGATAAAGCTGGACACTTCTCAGCCTCCCTTTCCACTGATCAGTAAATAGCCATGGAGGGTTGTATCCACTAAAAGGTAGACTTTGGGATGAAGGAGGAAGATGTGCCATAGTTCTACCTGATGGCATATCATAAGTATGGTTGATGGGGATGTGGGAGAGGACCTTCTCATGGCTCTTTCTGGGGCCTTTCCGCTCTACACTGTGATAGTGCTATTATTCCACTTTCAACCTCCTGTGGGATTCTGAGGTTTGTAGTTTCCTGAGGCCAAAGAGCTCCCTGCCTGACAATTCTAAAGGCCCATCCCTAAACTCGAAACCCTAGGATTCCATAGGATGTTGAAAGTGGAATAATAGCACTATAATAAGTGGAATAATAGCACTGTAACACTATAGTGTGGAAAGGCCTCTAGACTTTAGAACTATCTTCTCAGGGAGGTCAGAGTGGCTGCCTTCTTGTTGTCCTTCCCTCGGCACTCTAAAACCTTTTTAATCTGACAGGCTTTTAAAACAGAAAAGTTTTAAAGAAATTGCTGGGCTGGGGTGCTGTATTGTTTTAGCTGTGATATTCAAGAGCTATTTATGTTTTTATTCTTCCACAGAGGTGCAACTGTTTTGCTACTGTAAACGGTTTGGTGCTATTTTAATAATCACTTTTTGTATATTTTTAATTATCTTGTTCTTTCAATTGTCTTGTTCTTTCAAATCTGCTTTGAGTTTTTTTTTTTGGGGGGGAAAGCAGAATATAAGCAATTACAACGATAAGAACAACAACATCACAGAAGCTCTTCCCAAACCAAGACATTGTTGATGAATTGCTGTTCTGCATGTTCAAGTCGACTCTGGCTTAGGTTTGTCCCTATTTTAGCATTTTCTTGCCAAGATTTCTTCAGAAGATGTTTGCCATTGCTGTTGCTTTCCTCTTAGGCTGAGACAATGTGGCTTGAACAGGGTCACCCAGTAGGTTTCCATAGTTAATATGGGTTTCAGCCTCTGGTCTCCCAGTGTCCTAGTGCACCACTCAAATTATGACATCACACTGGCTCTGCTGAATATTAAAGAGGATCTCTAACATTTAGCTGATCTGCTATCTATCCAGGATTTGCTAAGTATTAAAGCCATAAGAGTCCTGACCTCTATTCACCCTGGCAGCTCTAGGTAGACATGCCAGCCTGTTGCCACAAAATTAGCAAAGATTCGTTGGCACCTTAAGGACTAACGCCTTTTATTATGAGATAATCTTTTGTGGCCTACAGCCCACTTCACATAGTCTTCTCTTGGCTAATTGGGAACCATCTCTGCTAACCTTTTTTTCAGGGGAACTTGATAAGAAAACTTAATCCTCCGCAAAGGATTAGCAGTGGATTTGTATGTTATCGCATCCCAGAGTCCTCATCGCGTTTGTTTTCCGCACTGTGCTTCAGGGGCAGTAACTTTATTCTATTTCACACTGGCTTTAGTCTTCATTCTCCAAAATCCTGTTTTTTGCAGTCACGGTACAGTGTTTACATGTTCCAGAAGAATGGCTATGTTAGTCAATGAAAATGGGATGAGAAAAGCACTAAGGTACCATAGTCATCTACTGCCTTACTGCAGCACACCCTGCCATGAGCAAGCGCTTATTTATCAAGAGGGCCGGCACATGACAAAAACAGGAAAGATAAAATAATAATATTACTCTTTTCTGCTTTGGTTAGACCTCACCTGGAATACTGTGTCCAGTTCAGGGCACCTCATTTCAAGAAAGATATTGACAAGCTGGAATATATCCAGAGGAGGGCGACCAAAAGGGGGAAGGGTCTGGAAGCCATGAAGTCCTATAAGGAAAGGCTTAGGGAGCTGGGTATGTTTAGTCTGCAGAAGAGAAGGTTAAGAGGGGACATGAAGGGATGTCATGTTGAAGATGGAGCAAGCTTGTTTTCTGCTGCTCTAGAGATTAGGACGTGGGGAAATGGATTCACCCTGCAGAAAAAGAGAATTCAGCTAAACATCAGGAAGAACTTCCTGATGGTAATAGCTGTTTGACAGTGGGATATGCAGCCTCAAAGTGTGGTGGCGTCTCCTTCTTTGGAAGTTTTTAAACAGAGGCTGGATGGTCATTTGCTGGGGGGTGCTTTGAGTGTGTGTTCCTGCCTGGGAGGGGGTTGGAGTGAACGGCCGTTTTGATTTCTTCCAGTTCTATGATTCTATGAAAATATGCCATTTTCCTTTTCTTCTACATAGTGATGGTTGGTGACTTCCCTGTGAGTAGAATGGTGAATCTGCTCCATCTTTTAGCCTGAACTTTGCAAGAACTATCCAAGTTGCTGAACCCAACTGGCAAAATAGGTTCAGTACCTTGGACAGTTCATTGCAATACCAGACCCTGGAACAGATTTGATATTCCACTGACATGGAGGCTATCATTCACCACTGGCTAAGTTTCTGCAGTGATGAAGTAGCTCATAGATGCCCAGGGAAGTAATTTTTAGAAAGGGGTATAATACAATAATCACACTTAAATGAACTCATCTAAACCCTTGACATGGAGACCACCCTCTACCACTGCTCTCACATTCATTTTTTTAAAAACTTCAAGGTGGTACATTCTTCAAAAGCAAACTGAAACAAAGTTTTCCCTCTATACCCCATTTGGACTGTACAGGCACGGAAGAGGTACCATTATATCTGTCTGGAGATGACCATATTGTACTTGTCTGTCCTACAGGTGTTAAAGATGAAGAGCTTCTCAGAAAAAAAGAAATAGAAGGCAACCCTAACATACACAGGGGTTCAGACACATAAATCAGAGTCCTGTTGGCTAGGACTATAGTAAACCCATTTAATTATTCTCGAATGGTGAGTCAACAGGTAGGTAAATCCAAATGAGACAGTGTGTCTTACTCTAACCAGGAGTAAGAATAACATTTAGGCCAGAATTATAAGAGTCACACCCTTAAAACCCTGGTCTTGAATGGATCAATCTGTCACCCTAACTTCCTCCCACATTTTTTTGAAACACATGTTCTTACCTCTTAAATATGAAGAACTTTTGACAATTGGAGTACATTCTTATCACAACCAAACTGGAATAAAATTCTCACCCATACATAGGCGAAAGTTCTATGAAGATGGAATCATAGTGGAATCATAGTGCTACAACTGTGCAATGTGAAAGGGCCCCTGGATAAAGATGCTGAATGACCCACCCAGAAAAATTAGGAAGAGGTCATAGTCAAATAATTAGTACCTCAACTTTGTATAACTTTGTCTAGTTGGGCTTCCGCTGGCAAGTACTTCTGCAGCTCCACTATTCAATCAGAGCACATTTTGCAAGCTGCACCTCTGCAGCATTCAGTTGTCATTTAAAAATAATAATAATCATCATAATCATAATCACATCAAACATCAGCCTGTTCTCTTCACATCACAAGCGTTCCTGAGTGATGTTTCTTCACTCTGTCTAGCTCTTTATTTAATGATGGTATCTGAAGTTCAGCGTATGTGAAGATGGAAATAAAGTGAATGAATAAAATCCTACCCCTGGCTAAGAGCGAGTCCTAAATACACATGTATAAATGCCACGCGAAAGCAACAGATACTGAATGCTATTTGACAGGATATAACCTCTAATTTATATCAGGCCTAAACATCTCCTGCCTGCCTCTGTTTAGTTTAAACATATCACCATTTGCCTTTCATTCAGTCATTTCGGTTATCATCCTGAGACACAAACACGTAGCGGGTGACCTTCAGAATCTCCAACCACGCAGAGCAGTAACTTTTATGGGGCCTGTAATATTAACAACCTAATTCGAAAAACATAACAGTGTTTGTAAAGTTGGGGGGGGGAAGAGGAGATAACCTAAATATTCACCTCTATTAAGTTAAGAAACTCGAGACGACATCCTCACAAAGGAGAAAACGCACCTTAAGGAAGAGATCAGTACATCTTTTGGGACAATTTTGACAGTGTAAATACAAAATAGGGTAACAGCCCCAGTAAGTGTTGTTGTATACACATTTCTGTACTGTAATAGCAAGGATAAACAACTGTGGCCCTGAAAACTGTTACGGCTTGCCGAATTGGTACCAGGTTTAAGTCTGAGCATTAAAGGCACTGTCCGGGGTGCTGAAGCTATTTCAGGCATAGGGTTCAGGACCTTGGATAGTTCTTTAAATATCTAGACTAGGACCCAGAGTGGATTTCCCATTTCATTGACAAAGAAGCCACAACCTACCACCACCTCCAGATATTAATGAACTAAAACTTCCATTACCTCTCACCACGTCTCTGTGCTGACCGTGGCTAATGATAATTCCAGTCTAACAACATCTATAAGGCTGTACAATATTCCCTGTCTCTACAGACATCACTGCATCAAGAGATATATTTCTTTCCATTGGCATGAGAAGTCTAAAGGCTTTGTGGAAGAGTAGCATCAGTACAATAAAATATATATTCTTGTGATGGTCCTCAGGTTTAAAATATAATTTATGTTGCCACTTAAGTAGGATTGACAGTATATGTTATAGCCCCTTTTTAAAAAGTATGGGGTGAAAGCCAACTTTATGTCTTCACATCCAACTGCTAATCCCAACTAGGAGAGATGAACTGAATCAATGGAATTTACATAAGTGTTGGTTTATTGAACTCTAGCTGGGATTACCAATTGGATTTAGGCTTTTGCTTAAAAGACCTCAAAACTGAAGGGCATATGTATGCAACCATAATATCCAATGCATGGCTATCAGAAGAAGTGGATGACCTAAGGGTTTTGATGGCTCAAGTTAAATTTCAACAAATAGAGAAGTATAGGGCCTGTCAATAGCT
Organism: Ctenosaura bakeri; assembly: GCA_948474755.1. NCBI lineage: Eukaryota > Metazoa > Chordata > Lepidosauria > Squamata > Iguanidae > Ctenosaura > Ctenosaura bakeri. Next base: position 65,682 of record CAOLHI010004473.1, on the reverse strand, counting down.
ACTAGGAATGATACTTACATTGATTTGCAGAGTTAGTATATTTTCTCAGTTTTATTGTCTTGAGACTGCTGATTATGTGCATATGTGACATCTGTCTATGAGGGAAGCATCATCTCTCTTCTCCCTCAGCCAGTAAATACTCATGGCTGAGCATTCTAATGCTTGGGAGCTGGCTTGGTGGGCAGTGGATGTTATGGAAGAAGGCAGAGGATTCTTTGCACTTCCAAAAAATATGTGCGTATGTGATGTGTGGGTTGCACATGCACATATCACTAACAAGATTCTAGTGTTTAGTGGGTGGGGAATGTGCCTGCAATAGGAATAAAGGTGTCACTTATTCCTTTATATATATAACTTATACACTATGAAAAGTGTGCACTTAAACTATAGAAAGGTCCATGTGTGAAGAAAGAAATAGCCTCACCAACAAACACAAAACCAAGAGAAAAATGCAGATAGCATTTGAAGAAATAACAAAGCAGAGAATATATTCATATGGTCCTATGTCAGTGGGCAACAAGTGCCTGGAGAGACATTAAACAGTTGCAAGGAAGTCAGTCCAGTCCAGGACACACAGGTAATCCAAGAAGAAGAAGGGAGGTGCAGGAGTAAAGTCTCAGCCAGGTTAGAAGTTGTTACAAAAGCCAGCAGTCCAGAAAGCCAAACCCAAAGAATGTGACGCAAGGAACTATTAAAAACAGCCAATCCAGAGGTCAAGAATTCCAAGAAACACGCAAACATCAAAAGTGTTGCTGGTTAAAGAGGTTGAACAGCTCTGAGCAACCACAACTCCCATCAGGTGCTGGAAGGTTTACAGGCAACTGCCTTCAGACACCAGCTGTTTGATGAACCAGTGTCTCCTATTTAATAGATGCTGATTCACATAGAGCTTCTCTGTCTCCCTTCACCAGACTTCAAAGGATGATGGTTTTTCTTCAGCATCTGCTGAGGACTGAGCCCTTCAGATGCTTCAATCACTAGTTGCTCAGAGTCAGAGAACGAACCATATCTGGAACCCAAAGGCCCTCACAGTCCAGCTCCTCACAGACTCCTCACAATCCTTTGCATCACATATCTTCAGATTCTTCAGAGGGTGAGTTATGATATATATAAAATCAGTCCATTTTATTTTCCTTTGCATTCAAATGATACTAATCTCAAACTCTTTCCAGCAAATTTAGGAAGAAATTTCCTGATTTTTGGTGGCACTTATCAATAATGCAACAAGCTAAATTCCCAACTTGCAAAAATAGCGATTTCATGCATGTGGAAGTTAATGTTGTCCTTGTCTGCCGTGTAGAGGTTAAAGTTGAAGAGAATGCTAGAAAAACGTGTAGCAGTCCTAATTAATCACCACTAACATGACCAAATCTAGTGTAAAATAGATCTCATTAGAGACCAAACTCAGGGTCATTCATGCCATAATATTTCCAATTTCTGTGTATGGGTGTGAAAGCTGGGCAATGCAAAAAGCTCAACAGGAAAAAAAAAAACTCACTTACAACCTGGTGCTAGAGGAGAGTTTACAGATACCATGGACTACAAGAAAGACAAATAAATGGGTCTACCAAATCTAGCCTGAACTCTCACCAGAAGTCAAGATGACTATACTGAGGCTGTCCTGTGTTGGACATATCATGACACAACATGACTCATGGGAATATATGCTAATGTTGAGCATAGAGGGAGGCAGTAGGAAAAGAAGATGACTGAACTACAGGAGAATTGAGAAAGCCTGGTTCTGAATTTGCAAGTCCTAACCAGGACAGTTGATGACTGAAGCTACTGGAGATCCCCCTCTTCATAAATCAAAGCTGATTTGACAACAAGCAAACAACAAAACAACATGAATAATATACAGGGATTTTAAGCAAGACTTATTAAAAAACTAAGCTTCCAAAGACTTCTGACTGACTGAGTGAGCCTGACTGTTTTGCTTTCTCCCATATGGTTGAGTCTCAAGGTTTTTCCAACATATTGATGAGAAAAATCTATACATTTTTTGGAAAGATTTTATGAAAGTTTGAACCAAACAAAAATCCCCTGCCATCCCAGTTCAGGGCATGTCACATTGGAGGTTGGAAAAGTGACTTTTTAAAAACAAACAAACTACTGTACCCATAATCCTCTAGTCAGAACGCTGGCTGGCAGATTCAAAGAGGTATCGGCCAAGAAAATAATAACTTTTCAAAGCTTTGCATCCGTCTGTATCGGTTCTTGGCAACCGGCACTGCTACTGCTTTGTCAGTGACCCAGTTTCTTTTCTATCTCTCCTACCTCCTCTCCAGATGATTTTGTTTGGGAGGGGATTAAAAAGAAAAAGGCTCCTGAATATTCAAAGTTTTCTTTAAGCTATAATGATGGTGGAGATTAGCTCTGATCAGCAGTTTTAGGCTATATGCAAATTCTGCAAAGTCCCAAGGTGAAGCAAGGGCATCAGATGTCCTCTTTTACCTTTTCTTTACTCCGGTAAAGACAATGCCCAACAGAGTTCCATCATGACCCTTCTCTACCAGGACACCTTATATATTCTACAGGTCATAAAATCTCAGAGGACATCAAAAGCTCAAGCCTGCAAGCTATGGTTTGCAGCTAATAAGTAAATAAACCAACCAAACAAACCAATTCCCTTCTCTTTTTTAATTAATCCCTTTTTATGTTTTCCAGCCCTTTGGCTCCTGTAGCGAAAGCTAACTTAATAGCATGCCAGTAGATTTCTCTCCTCTCCCTTCCTCTCTTTCACAAATATACTTTGAGTGATTAAAAATCCTTTAATGAGGACTCTAGGCAGTTTTCCGCCACTACTGGCCCCTCCGTTTTCACCGTGCATACAATATTTAAGGATTTTTCAGACCAATATGGTGATTGCCTTACCACCTGAGGTTGGAAAGCAAGAGAAGTCTAAAAGGGAAAATAATATGGATGGAAATGTTGAAGGGGCTAGAGAATAGAGAAGAGGGTGGAGAATGTGTGACCTTCCAGACATTGCAGGACTTAGTTCCCTTTAGATCTAACCAGTATAGCCAATGGGGGAGAATCAAGAGGAGTTTGGGCTGTTTTGGGTCTCCTTCCTTCCTTCCTTCCTTCCTTCCTTCCCCATCGACTTCTGCTTCTAAGATAATCTACAAGATATTCTGCTTCTCGTGTGTCTATCATTATCACAAATATCCATATATCCATTCGTCTTCGATTAATATCATATCTTTCCTGTTAGGATGGCAAAGATATTCCAGCCCCTGCTCAGTGTATACCAGTGCACACTCCTGTTATGGGGGAGTTTCCACATTAGCATTTTGTTAGGGTGATTTATTAGTGCAACCTCCAGGCAAGTTAAGGGCAAATATATTTCAAAAAGGTGAATGGCAACCCCTGGAGGCTTCCAGGCCAAGCAACTCACTCCCCCTCTCTTCCTCCCCCTTCTCTCTCTCTCTCTCTCTCCATACAAAAAGATTTTCTGGGTATGTGAGGGACAGCAAAAAACAATTCTGGGGACTGTGCACTGACCAACCCCGGTTGTCGTTTGAAAAAAGCAGCTTTCCAAATCCCTGCTCCTCCACATTTCAAATGGCTCCTCTCTCCAAATGGCAAATGTCACAACATTCTCACCACTGGAAATAGTTGAGGAAGGGAGTTGGTGTGATTGACCAAAGGATACTCCCTCAAGGACTCCGACGGAGCTCAGCAACTGACAGCTGCTGGCTGCTATCCTAGGGAAAAAACAAACTATGCCATTCTCAAGTGCATGACCCTTATGAGCCCAAGCGGGGCTTCTAGACAGCTACGTGCGTATTTATTTATAGCGGAAACTTACTTATTTATCATATTCATGCTGCCTCTCAGCCTGAAGCCCCTCGTGGCTGGCATGCAATATTAAAACCAACAATACAATTAATTTAAACGGAATTCATTAAAATCAAATGACATCCAATAAAACATGTCATTGTACAAAAACAACAGCCGTGCTTGTTAATTCTAAAGACCCCAACATCCTCTCCCTGTTCCTGTTCATCCAATATAAATGGGATCAAACACAGGGGGGAGAAAAGGAGAGAAGGAAGAAGGGGGAGGTGAAAGAGAAGAAGAGGAAGAAAAGAAAGGGAAGTAAGAAGAACCATGATAAATGAGATACAAGTAAAGAGTATAGTGGCTCTTAGAGCCCTAGATCACTGAAGGCCACTCAAATCTGTTCCCTTGTAATATGTAACATCTTGAACACTTTCATAGGCAGAAGAGGTATATTAAGAGAGGGCTTAACTTTGGAGTTCTGACATGTTGGTGCTGTGACCAAGAAAGCCCTGCTCTTTGCCTATGCAGATTCAAGTCTTTTCTGTGAGTGACAGTGGAAAGAACAAGGAGATGCATGTAGAAGAGGAGGCAGCAGTTAAGGTACGCTAGCCTCATATCACCCTTGACTTTAACGGTATTGTTGCTACATGGAAGCATGTGTAGAAATAAGCAGGCCTTAGTCTTTGTACTCTGCAGACTTGGGGAGGGGTAATGCTAAAACATTCCTATGAGACATCCAAATCTTCAGAATAAATTTCTTCTTCTTCCTTCCGTACTTCTCCAGTTTGAGATAATGTATAGTTTATCATTTCAGCCATGATGGGCCGTGCTTGTGTTGCAGATCAGAACTGGTAATCATGACGAAACTGTTGTTTATGAGTCCAGACAACAGGACAAACACAAATCACAGTTTTACCACTTTGAGCAAAATGACAGACCATGATTCATTTCAGACTAGGGTGGAGAGAGAAGGAAAATGTCTGAACTTGTGATTCCTGAAACTCTGGCTTTCTTGCACTAAACAATCTATTTCTCAGAGCAGCTGGAATCCCGTTGGTGGATTATACTAGGAGACATCTTACTTGCAATAGCATGACCCTTTTTTGCCATGGGTGGGGAATGGCAGCTAAAGCTATCCCATCTGGAAATAAAGCTGTCCTGCTGGTTCCTGAATAGCTGGAGAGCTGGTAAGGCACCTTTACCTCCGGATAGGCACAGTTTCCACAGTTGTATACACTATGACAACTGTGTCCCCTTTTCTTTTGCTACCACACTACCTCTTCTTCTTCTGACATTGTAGCTGTGTCAGCTAATAAGCTCTTGGCCAATGGCTGCTTATAATGGGTTATCTCAAAACTGCAATTTTCCTTGTTTCCTGCAAGTGACCAGAACAAGGGACATGGGGGCCTTTTCACAGTAGCCAATTATAACTCTACAATTCTACTTTAGCTGCCATGCTTCCATCCCATGGAATCGTGGGATTGGCAGTTTAGGGAGGGACATTGAGAATCCTTAGCCCAGAAAGTCTAGTGCCTCACCAATCTAACAATGCCAGGACTCTATAGGATGTTGCCATGGTAGTAAAATTGGAATCATAGTGCTATAATTGGTACTGTGAAAGAGCCAAATGAATTGATAGACTGGGATGTGAGGACAGTTAAATGTGAGAGTTTTGAGCACCGGTGGATATCACTGTGAATGTTGCTTTTGTTGTTGTTGTTTAAAACGATGGCACATAATGATAGCAGTTATGCCTTGATAGCTTGAAAAGGATCACAAAGCACTTTCAGGAAATGGAGGAAAGTTGGAGAGGGTGGAAGAGGAGGAGGTGGCAGCAGGACAAAAACCCATATGATTCTGTGAGAAAAGTAGCTCAACAAAGCAATATCTTTTCTTCATACATTCTTCCTTCTCTGTCAGTGCAGGGTGGGCACTTTGCCATTAAAACCCTGTTATGAAATATTGCTATGATCTTCATCCTTTTTTTTAAAAAAAAAAAAAAGCAGGATGAGGAAAAAATAAATTAAAGAAGGAAAATTGCAGACAGAACTGCTCTGGACAAAATCTAGAGTTCATGCATCATGAAACAAGCCTGTCTGTCCCGTTACTGTAGCTGGGCATTGGTTCCCATTTTGTGCTGCCCAACCATCCATAACTGTTGGTGAGAGATGCTTAGAATGGTAAGAACACAAGAGGACAGGAAGAGTCATGGTGGTTCAAAGCCGAGTCTTATCTCATTCAGCGTGCTGGCCTAGCAATTGCTTATGCAAAACCTGGCAGCGTGACCTAAATGCAAGTATACCCTTCTCCTTGAACTCCATTGCAGACAGAAGTATCATGCCTCTGATACTAGATATGACAACTAGCCATCCTGACTATTAACCTTTGCTGGATCAAAATTCCATGTTATCTAAGCCCCCTTTGAAGCTGATGCTGGGAACCATCACTAAATCCAGTTCCAGCTAATTCCACCATTGGGGAGACATACTTGCTTTAATTTCTTATTCCCACCCTCTATCTTTAGAGGAAGTCCCCACTGGCTTCTACTATAGTATAAGCGTTTCTTGACTTTCTCTATGCCAAGCATATTTTTCTACACTCCTATCATAGTTTCCTTTGCTCACCTTTTTTTTAATCCAAACAACCCCAAATACCATTACTTTTCCTCATGTAAAGGTTGCTCTAGTCCACCAGTAATCTTAGTTGCCCTTTTCTGTATCATGTCCAGCTGTACAATATCCTCTATTTGAGGTGCGCCAATCACAACTATGTATAATATTCCAAATGTGATTGCACCATGGATGTGTAGAAGAGCCATGCAATATTGGCAATTTTATTTTCATTTCCCTTTCTAATTGTGCCCTTCAAGGAATTTACATCTTTTTATACAGCTGTCACATACTGGGTCAACATTTTCATCCCTCTGTCTACCACAACCACATGATCTCTTCATCAGTCTGTATCTGAAATACTTTCCCCCCGTTTTTTAGCTAACGTGCATCATTTTACACTTCCTTATACTGAGCATCATTTGCAATTTTGCACCCCATTTTCCCAGTTTTGAGAGATCTTTATTGGAGCTCTTTGCAATTCCTTTTTGTTCTCAGCACTCAACACCCTAAATAATTGAGTATCATCAGCAAAGCCAGCTACCTCATTAAGCATCCTCAAACTGAGATTGTTGTACAGGCTGTAAGAAGCACTGATTCCTATAGAGAAACTCTTCAAATCCCTCCCTGAGGAAAACTGACCATTTATTTCTATTCTCAGATTCTTCTTCTTTCACCAGCTTTCACAGGTGAGACTTAGGATTCTCACCTTAGTCATGTTCTTATAACCTTGACGGTGTTGGCATTCAAAAAGCTGTGTAGAAAGCATCAAAAGAGAAACATCTGGATGCTACTAGCAGTAATAATAAATGGGGATGCCCTTCCTCCAAAAAAACATGTAATGTCAAACAGTTTGATCTTGCCATTCCCCAGTCACAGAAAAAAAGGGACACACTATTTCAAGTAAGACATCTTCTAGCATAATTCAGCAAGAATGATTTGAGCTTTTTATCTCCCCCACAGATAAATTCATACGGATTTCCATACATATTTTCCAAAGTGGACATCTGTGTACATTTCTTATCACATACATGCAATTTTGTGTGGCTTTTCCATTTAATAACAAATGCATATGCACATTTTCCCCCTCCGCCCCTGAAAACAATATGGGAATTGAATCATAAGTTTAGAAAAGTATGCTGGACATATTTTAGGAATAAGATTCAATACCTTGGTTATCTCTGAGGGCTCCTATTTCAGTGGAGCAGCAACCTTCTCCAGGCTTTAGTCCAAACATTTAAGGACTTCCCCATGTGGCTAAACCTATTCTGCAAATAACACTCAGCACCTTGGATGGCTCCTCTAGAGTTCAGACTAAACTCCCAGAGCTGATTTGCTACCCTATAGACCTAATAAGCATCAGCCACCACTGTTTTGATTGCACTTTGGGCAGTGCTAATCTCTTAAAACGCAAATCAAATGAACTTTCCAGGCATTCCTAATCTAAACCCAAAGAAATCCACAATGCAAATGTTGTTTTAGAGAAGAAGAGAGGCACTCATTATTTGCTTTTTCTTCTAATACCATCTTCCAAAGCTTTGTGTGTCTCTGTGTGTTATTTATGAGTTCTTGAAGCAGAAAGTCTCTGTTTTTAAACACCAAGCTATTATAATAAATGAGCTAATTAAACACATCCAACACTTGATCCTTAGGGCCTGGTGCTTGCCCTTTCATTGGACATACATTATGTATTATCTACTAAGGTATACTTGGGGATAATGCTAGCATATGCACAGGGAAGAGTGTTTTGTGGGTTTGCCAATTTAGATTTTCAAAGGCCAGATAACATTTAACCACAGCAGGAGAGCCTGATATTTACCTAGTGAAGAAAACATTAAATCTTGTTTGCCAAAGCTTCTTGATTACACTTTTAAAGTTTTCTCAAATAAAGATGTATTGATTTGCTACATCAAGAACAAATCTATCATCTATCATGCCAAACATCTCCCATGAGCTACGAGAGAGTCGCTGGAGGTCATTTTTTAAAAAATATTGTGGATTTTTTTTTTAGTATTCTGTTTCAAAATTCTGTTGAACAAGCATTCCTTTTAATGCTGACTTTTATGAAAACAAATGTCCTTGCATTATTTTGTAGGAAGCAATCTTCTATGTGCTTCCATTTTTTGTCATGCAATATAACTATCTTACCGTCAGATCTGCGAATGACTTTGACTGCAGGATTTGGAGTTCAGCCCAGTTTATATCACGCCGGAAACCAACAGAATTACCTTATACACCATTTTAGCAGTGAATAGACCAGGGTGATGGCTCACGCACACGGTCTCAAGAGCTAGTGCAATGACAATTTCTGATGCTGATTCTAGTCAAGGACCAAATCTCTTCCTTCAGATAAAACCATAAGAGGAGCCATGCTGGATCAGATCAAAGAGCTATATAGTTGTGGAAGAGTAAGCCTCATCAGAGGTGCCATCTTGCCTCTTCCTAGCTCCCTGGCCTCAGGAGAGAATGAGAGCCAGCTCCCCGTTTCAATTAAAATCTGTTAGGAGTGGAATCAAGAAGCCAATAGGAGGCCATTTTCTGGTTCTGAATGGAAGGAGCTTGAAAGCAGAAGGTGTAAGATAGCAGAAGAGAGTCAGAGGTTGTAGGCCTCCTTTGAACTTGAGTTGTTAAGGCATGAAGAGTTGTGGCCTAGAACTTATGCTAACAGTTTCTCTGAGGCCTTCCTTGGCTGGCTGAGTAGGGCAGTGTCCTACCAAGGTCTTTAACCTGAGATTATCTACTGTGTTCTAGAGAAGATCATTCTGAGGTTACTTTCACTGGAGCATTGTCCAACCTCCTGCAAACCCTCTGAAAATAAAATAAAGACTCTTCTCTCTATATTAATGGCCCTGGGTTTCACTAAAATAGCAAACATGAATTGGGTGGAGTGAGAGCCTCCCATGGAGGCTAGGACCTCAATATTAGTAGTTCAGCAAGCAGGACATAGGTACAACTTCTTCTTCCTTGCATTTCCATATCAACCAATACTGGAAGAGATTCATTGACTGACTAGAAGCCAAAGATAGCTCTAACTCCCATGAATCCACATAATTCCTCTCTAAAGCCATTCAAGTTGGCAGCCATAACTACCTCTTGTGAATTCCATAGTTTGACTATGCACTTGGTGCAGATGTTCTTCCTCTAATCAATAGTGAAACTCCCAGCATTCAGCTTTAATGGATGAACACACTGGGTTCTAATGACAAGAATCCTTTTTGGTGTCTTATACATATGTAAGTTTCCCTACGGATGAGGCTGGACATCTTTTGTCTGATGCAGGACGTCCACATTCAGTTCAACTTTGAGGAAGCCGGGTAGTACATATAATGTTGTTGCACATGCAGAGACGAAATAATACTTCCCACCCATTTACCTCAAAGCAACAGAATGGTGTTAATATGAAGTATACTAATACTACAGAGATGAGGAAATGATGCATACCAACTTGGTTGTCATTCCATGTGCCTTTCCTTTGGTGTTGGCACATCTCTTTGTCTGCCCCTAGACTTCAGTGCCTTTCTGAAAGCCTCTTGCAAAGTCAGAAGAAATGCAAAATTGACTTAATTGCTGTGTTCTCATTTATATATATATTGAGCTCAGTTGCTAGCCAGGAAGTTCAGTGGGGATCTAGTCAAGGTACTGAACTCTGTGCTCCTCTAAGCAGTAGAGCCTCCAGTTACCATCAAAGGGATCCAAGGAGAGGAACGCTAGTCCCAAAACAAGTTCTGTCCCTTAGATGACTACTTTAAAGTTTGAATGCAACCCTGAAACAGATTCATTATCCTTGCTAACATGAGAGTCCTCACCGACTACTAGATCACAATACAGTTCTCCTTTGGCTTTCTGACTTTTTCTGACCTTTTTTCTGAAGCAGCTTCTTTAAAGTTGGTCTAAAGCCTGGAGTAGATTCCCCATCCCCCTGACATGGAAGAAACAAACACCGCTTCTCATATCAGAATGTGCAAAAACTGAATTTCAGAAAGGTCTCTAACCAAGGTCACTGCTACCACTTATCCATCAGATAATTCTAGACAGACTCTTTCCTCTTTTTTTTCCTTCAGACAGCCATAGAGAAATCAGCTAACTTTCAATGGCAGAACCACATCAATCTTTGACTCTTCTTTTTTGGAAAAAAAAAGGAACAGAAAATCAGTAAAGCAGCTATGATTTCCCCATTCCTTCTCCTTTTCTCTCTGTGTGTGTTAGAGAGAGACAAAGGTGGCGCAAATCTCTCTGTTGATTGATACTGGCAGCTTTTGAGAAAGCAGGCTTATGACACCTGAGTTGACAATTTATACATTGTCCTTTGCTGAACGTTCAGCACCAGTCTGAACTGGGCACCTGCTGCTGTCACATGAAATGACTCTCCATTGTTATAAGGCCAGAGCACAAAGGTGGGATTTATGTCCAGTTAAGTGAGAGGGGAAGAGCAAAGCTGGGGCCTGAAATAACACAGATCAGACCATCTGTCTTCAAACCAAGGGACTAAATTGATGGCCTGTGATTTCAAGGTATGCATCAATGTGTCTCAGATTTATGACTTCCTGCACAAACTCACAGGATTCTGCAGTGAAATAAGAGTTGGTCCAGGGTACAGAGTTTCACAACTTATTGTATCGGCCATGAAAAACCAAAGAGACAGGAGAAACAACAGTCACATGTCTACTGCAGCAATCTAGAGAAAGAGCAAGAGGAGATTCCTTGGAGGACAACCTACCAAGCCCCAAGTTCCTAGCAATGCCAGCAAGCCAGGGTAGAAAGTAAGCGTACAAATACTGAAATATATAGGGAGGGGGAGTGGTAATTTCCTCCCACCACCCATGGAGGGGTATTTTCTCATTGAGATGGCATTGTACAATCCCTGGATAACCCTGTGAGTTCAGAATTATGCTCCATCTCCTTGATGTCCAATCTCAGCCACATTTGTAAAAAGCCATTGCAAATTTTCACACCCCCTCAGGAAATAAATTATGTTCTCCCAACTTATCAATATATTGAAAAATGAGCAATTTCAGTAAAATGAGTCACATGTTGAGAATTATTTTGAAAAAAAATGTGCATACCTTTTTTGTATGTACAAATGAAAGCTTTTGCAAAGAAAATTAAGTCTTGTGTATTTCAATAATTTTGCATTTCATGTAATTTTCCAGGTTCTGCCACAATCAATGGTTTTCCTTTCTAGGTATTGTTATCTGGATGATGCATTTGTATGTGGTAGTTTGTATGTGGGTGGGTGAGTACTGGGGCTTGTTTTTGTGTTTAGGCCAAAACATGGAATGTCATAAGTTGATCATGAAACACATCTTCAATGAGTTTTGTTTAGTTTGGTGTTTAGATTTTTAAAGGAAGCCCTCAGCTTTAGTGGTTGCAGATCCATGTGGTGGTGGAACTCAGTGTGGCACTTAATGAATGAACAGGAAGACTTATGTGTCTTTTCCACAAGTCAACATCCTGTGGTTCGAGGGTTGGGAACTTGCCCAGTGTTGCATGTCGAACTAGTGCAAAATGAGTATCTGTCCACTTTCCAATTCATTGCCTCAGGTCTAGAAATTACATGGCTGTAGCTTTCAATGAGCTCATTACATGGATGCTTGTCATTCCTCCGAACCCTCCCCAGTCTTTTAAAGCCTCTCCTGTCCCTCAGAGGCCATACAAATAGATGCTAAAAGAGAGACAATAAAGCCTCTTCCGGCATGCCGTGGCATAAATGAACTTCTCTCTGCAAAGCACTGCAGAATTATGCTTGCTTGTTGAAGCCAACCATCTTTAGTACCCAGAGGGGATCCTCAACGCTTCCTTAAAAATTCATTTGTTCTTTAATTAAGGAACATGCTTTTCTCCCCCTAATTAACAAACCAACAGTCTAATATAAATAGATCCCCAAACATTGCTGCTTTGATTGTTCAGTGCCTGGGAAACAGGTTGCTCAGGAAGTGTTTTTTAATACAAGAGATGAGTGATCAGTCGAAACTGAGATACAATTTCATCTTCCTCCAAGATTTATTGGTGGTGGTTTTGGTTCAGGAGGATGCAGAAGACCTTCAATGGATTTTTGATGGCTCCAAGAGTGAAAGGCATGGGGATGTGAATGGAGGGGTAAGTTCCACCTATTTTCCATCACAAGCCCACGGCTCCTGCCATGGACCTCCCAGAATCCATGGGCTGGCAGCTGCTATTCTTCCTCTCTCCAGATCCCAAAACAATACAACACATATAAGGCAGTAAATCTTATGTAACTGAACTATAAATATATAATTAAATTATGACTTACTGACAACCACAACTATTTAAAAACTAATTCCTGCTCCTGCTGCAAACAGCTCCTACTAGAAAATTATAGTTACCTTTTCAATCATTACACAAAATCTAGGCTAATTTTGTTGCTCATAGTATTTATACCCTTAACCAAGTGCCCAATAAAAATTTACTTAAATTATAACAATAGGAACTAACGATTATTAGTAGTAATATTGAATTACTAATATAATTCTATTATTCTAAGATAAATTTGTTCTAAATATTAATCTCAAACTTCTATATTTGTAACATAACCAGTAAAATATATGATTTGAACCCAAAAATTATTTCAGTAATACAATAATACACAACAATAATTAAAGTAATAGCTAGTTCTTAAAATTTATTAGTAAATTTTATACTCTATTCTTTTAACTGTTTCCTGGAATCTTCTAAGAATGGAATTTCACCCTGCCATGTATGTGTATATGTGCCATCAAGTCATCTCTCAACTTATGGTGACCCCATGGATTTCATAGGGTTTTCTTAAGCAAGCTCCGCATACTACATTAAATTTTTTTTCAACGACTTCTAGATTATTGTTTACTCGAATGTTGGGACCATCGGTATGGCCTCAGAATGTCCAAGGGCAAGAAACTTTTTCTTCCCCTCCCCAAACCCGAAGTTGCCCATCAGTTTTATAGTCTGTTCTGCTGTCAAACTGCTGAATTGCACTTGGCCAGTCAAGAGATGAACCCCAGGCCATTTCCCAACAGGATTCATTGGGAAAACTTGCCTTTGTACATTTTGCATCATAACCAATCCTTCAGTTTCTATGGTATCTTTGCAATGAGACCATCACTTAACAATCTTTATGGGCAAACATCAAAAGTGCTTGTAGCAATTCAGCACTCACTGTGAAGCATGCAATGCACACAAACAATTGCTTTTGATGTTGCCTTGAATATTTTTACTCATAGTCTTAAATTGGCATGATTAGAAGGAGCAATACTCTAATTGCATGCCTGTAATTTACTTGTAACTATCATTACAAGGTTTTCGACACTGATCAATCAAGGTGTTGCTTATTTTCAAAAATCTGTGCAGGCAGGAAGTTATAAATGCCATTGCTTTGAGTGTTTTTTGAGTCTCACATCTAGAATGGAGGGATTTGAAGAAGTAGGTTGTATATTGAGAAAAAGGTGATAGCCTATAGGTGAAGCCAACATTAACTCCAGAATTAATAAGAAGTAATTAATTGATGCCCATCTTTAAATATCTGAAGGGCCTTCATGTCAAAGATGGAGCGAACTTGATTTTTGCTGCTCTAGAAGATAGAACATCAACACATTACAAGAAAGGAGATTGCAATAACTTCCTGATGATATGCGCTGGTCACTAGTGGAACAGATGGTGGACTCTCCTTTGAAGATGGCATTAAAACAGAGTTTAGATGGCTAGTTGTCAAAGATGTTTCAGTTGTGGAACCCTCTATTGGCAAGGGTTGGACTAGATAACTCTGTGCCCTTTGCAACTGAAGAAATGTATGATTTAATAGTTAATTAATTCACATTCATTTCATAAGAAAGTACAGGTGGAGGAAGACATGAAAAAACACATGATTCTATGGATCACTGGGTTGCATTCATGCAATATCGGAGATTAAGATGTAAGAGTATAAATAATGACACCTTACAGGTAGTACGAGAAGAATTAGAATCTTTCATTTGTAATTAGATTTGATTAGTTCTGACCTGTTTGGCCAACAGGAAATTTTATGTCTTTACTTTTTTCTACTGTTATTTCTCTCTAATTAGATCCTCAAATTGATCTGTTTTGTACTTACTTTATATAGCTATTTAGGCTTGGGACAATATTACCATTGGTTTGCTGTGTAATTACAGAAACAACCCCGAGGAACATTTGCAGATACTGGTTGCTGTTATGTGGCATGTCAGTAGAGTGGTGAATCTACTTTAAAAGTTTTAATCCAAAATGCTGAAACTTTAGTTCCTTGAGTACTTCACCACCCCAAAGATACAGGAAACACCAGCTACCGATGCTCTACATCCTGGGGTTTTGTGGTGTAAGTTTCTGTATATGGAGTTAGACATTTTTATTGTTCTGTGCTCCATCTGTGTTGAATGACAACATTGTACAACTGAGTCAAGACACTAAATGTGCAATTAAATGCACAACACACATCCATACAAAATGGTACCACATGCACAACTCTGCTTCTGCCACCTCAAACCAAATAAGACTCTTCCACCTCCGAAAAAATGCCTCAATCATCTCTAGGGGAATGTACACATGCATAAAAGAGCAATGAGATTCTGGCCACCAATTTTCAGAGGAGTATGATCAGATATAGCTAGAAATAAAGTCTCTCTAATCTGCCCCTACAAATGCAACCTCCACTCCCAAATTAGTTGGAAGTCCTGTGTGTGCCAAAGAGGCACCCAAATGACCTTGGATGTCAGTCTTCTGCATCTATGTAATGAACATGGAAAGACACAAAGGGTGGGGGAAAGATCACCATGAGCTGAGATAGATGAATAATTGGAACACCCTTGGATTATATCCAAGGACACACTTATGTATGTGTTTAGTAGGAGATGCAACAAAATTGTCTGCAAATGTGTTCTTTTGCTGGATATATGTTGTATTGGTAGGGGGAGTGTGTCTGTTCTATCTGCTGGCTAGCCAAAGCTCTTAAGAGAACCCCCTGTCGTTTCCCCGAGGTTGTTAGAATCACAGGTAATAGACTAGAAGAGATCCTGCCGTGCTCAGCAAATTGAGTGCAATTTTCATCATTTGAAAACTGAAGTGGCCCTGTTTTTTCCCCCTGCCTACACACCAGCGGTGATCACAAGGAAAACAGAATTGTACATGCAAAAAAAGGAAAGAAAAAGAAAAAAAAAGCAACAAACTCATCCTTATCATAATCTTGTGTTTCGAGCTATTGAAGCAATAAGAGAGAGAGAGAGGAAACCCAGCGTTGCTACAACAGATCACAGATCACAGGTCAAAAAATTAAGTCTTAGCATTATCCATTTTTCCATGTCAGCTTTGTCATCACCACATTTGCTTAGTGTCCAGAGCTTGGGAAAGTGACTTCTTTGGGCCACAACTCTCAGAATCTCACCAGGACTGAAGAAGGAATGTTGCCAAGCTCTGCTAGTGCCTTCCCATCCCTTCTTGTTGTTGCTTGCCTTCAAGTCATTTCCAACATATGGTGACCCTATCATGGGGTTTTCTGGGGACTGAGAGTGTGTGCCATGCCTGAGGTCACCTAGTGGCCTCCCATAGCTGAGGAAGGACTAAAAAACCCTGGTCTCTGGACTAGAAGTCTGACTTTCAAACCACTACACCACGCTGGCTGTTTCAATTGCTATTTCCACAATAAGAGTTTGTTTCCATGCATTTAGATATTAACTGGGTGGGTGGGTTATTTGTTTTGTCATTAGATTAGTTGAAAGAAAGCAGGTTTATATCTTGCTTCTTCCAACAGAAGACTGCTTCCATTTGCTTGAATGGCGTGGAGTACAACCCTGTGAGCATGTGGTTATCCATAATACATGACCCCTGTTATGCCAGCCCCTTCCCCATTTTCTTATTCAGTTTCACAAATTATGATTTTATGATTCTGAACATTCCTCAAGGCTACTCTTTTTAATTCCATGCCATGTGCCATGTTCAATGTCCCTTTGTTTCTCCTAATTATTTGCAGACGCTTCTATCTGTTCTGCTTTGGGGGTTCCTCAGCTGGAACTGCGGTATATACTCGGGTTATTGTGGCGTAATGGGAAACAAGATGCCATCTTTTCCTTTCTTTTTGTTAAATGCAATTCTCGAGCAGTTTTAACTATCTGCTGTTAGATTTTTTTTTTATTTTTTGGGTAACCCCTTTGGGCTTTGGAACATTTGTTACAAGTTGCATATAAAAGTCAAATGCATGAAGAATCATTTGCCGCTAACTGCCGCAAGCCAGTGAAATGAGATGCCAGAGATGATCATTTAAGCAACACTAAGTAGGAAGAAAAAGAAGATGCAGCTTGCGTCCCAGCTTTGAATTTTTCCAAAAGATCAGCACGTCCAGCAAGTTACCTCTTTCCTCTCACTGGGGGCAGGGTAGTGGCTTTCGCTAAGAAGTCACAGTCAGTAGTTGTCTCCTGTGTTCACCTCTGAAATGATAATTTCCTGACCAGATCATTACACATGTAGTCCTCGGGCACAGCGAAGTGCCTGTCTATGAGATTATCGCTCCCTGGCTATGTTTCTTTGGCAAAGATGAAGGGAAATTGGGGAATTTCCCTTGCTGGTGGGTGAAACTGTGGATTTCTTTAAAGGTCTTATTAGTGAAAATGGATGCCTCCAGGCATGAAATGAACTCTGCTCATGAGGGAGATCTCTTCAGTAGAATTATTTCAAGTTATGTCAGGAGTAATGAAAGCTGGGATCCTATTGCAGATCTTGTCTAGAGTAAACCCAGGGTTTACTTACATTTTCACTAACCAACAGTTGATTCAATTTGATATCTTCTTATTGAGACCAGCCATACTTGACACTGGAACCAGAACCATTCCATCTGAAGTTCTCCAATGTCATGAGTTAGCAGAACTGCACTTTGGAGTAAAGGTTAGTATATAAGTGGGTATACTGTAGACATAAAAGATCCATTGTTGTCTTGTGGTTTGAGCGTTGGATTATGAATCTGGAGATCACAGTTCATTTCCTCACTCAGCCATGGAAACCCACTGAGTGACCTTGGAGATGAGACATATTCTGTTCTGAGCCTGCCTGGTTTGCTGCAAAGTATCAATAACTGCTTGCTGTTTTGCCTGTTGCTACATGTATCTGGTAGGGAAAAACGAAAGTGTAGTTAGAAAAGGCTTGTGTTTTGAGAACCTGGAGTCAATAAGATAAGAGGCAAGAAATATGTGCTCCGGTCAAATTAGTCAAGGATGGTGGGAAGCGGGAACCCAGCATAGGTCTGGAAACTGTCTGAAGAGTGGTGTGATGATTAGATATATGATCCTCCCCGATCATAGCTTTGCTTGCCTAAAATTTGGAATTGTACCTATAAAAGGTGTAAGATCTATGGATGCTTAGTCTGAGCAACTTCAGAAGAAGTGTGCTGTGTTGCTTGCATTTTTCACAAATAAAACTATTGTCTACCTCAGAGTGAAGCTTGTGGAGTCTGGGTTATCCAGTGCATGACAGTGACCTTGGGCTCATCACATACTCTCAGCCCCTAGAAAACCCCATGATAGGTTCATCTTAGAGTCACCATAAGTTGGAAATGACTTGAAGGTACACAACGACAAGTACCATGTGACTGGATAGATATAACATATTCTCCAACTGTTGACAGCCCTGATTTATCCTCTGCCATTCCATTCCTTTCCAACTGCTTTTAAAATGACCCAGTTTGTTTCTCCCCATTCCACTTTCTCCCTATGTCCTCGGCTTACTTCAATTGGTGTCAAGTGATTTCCAAGTATCTGGGGGAGACACCAAGAGAAGGCAGGGCCTTCCCTTTGCCAGTAGGCTCAGGCAAAATCAAACAGCTGAAAGGTCTCCTAAAGCTTTGGTGTTCTTTATCATATATAACTTTTGCCAGTTTGACCACACTCTGATATTGCTTGGTGGCATGTGTCCCAGTTTATGTCTGTGAAATATCAGAGGGTATGCTATAACGCTCCCTGATTTCGTTCCTCAGGCCAAAGGTGCCAGCAATGTTCAGTACTATTCATCTTCAAACTTTTTTGGAGGGGGGGCAGATGACACCTTGATTAATGGGATGGAGCCCATTTTGCTTTTGTGCTGTGAGTTTCAGCAGTGTTCAGTAAACTTTTATGGCTTCTCCCTCTAATTAAAGAGACCAGACCTCTGATCGCAAGGGACAAAGAGTCATTTGACAAGGCAGCAAAAGTGCCAGAACATCTGTCCTGCTAAAAATGCATTTCCCATAAAGTACCTACTGCAGTGGAGGAGCGGGGAGGATGAGGGGAAAAAAAACATGGAAAATCTAAAACTGTAGATATGGCATTAGGTACTACAACATTACCTCTTATATTCATGATTTAGAAAATATAGTCTATTAGTATTAGCACTCTTTAATCATTTATAGCTCACCTCTTCCCCAATACTGGGTTTCAAGGTGGCTTAGGAAGATTAAAACAAGAAATGAATACATACAAAAGCATATATTAAAAATATATAAGTGACTTTCAGAAGATAATTAAAACAAGCTATGTACCATGCCTCCTCCTCAAATAGCTGCAGTACAAGAGTGTCTGGGGAAGGGTTCAGTGGTGTGGCTGCAGCCATTCCCGCTGAAAATTAGCCTCCCCAAACAGGCAGCCAATGCTGGTCACCTGTTGGAAGCAACGTCTATCATCTACCCCATGGAAGAGACACCCAAGCCAGCTCAGAAACTCTACCCTGCTTTCTGGACCCTTGGAACTGGACCCTGATTTTTGCATGTCCTTCCACCTCTTTTTGTTTACCCAGCTATTGACTGAACCCATGGTTTTCTGACTTCTGGACTGCTAACTGCCCAAATGGTTTCTCTCTTCTCCCAGTGAATTATGACACTACAGAGTTTAAACTATGTAAAATCCATTAAAAGATAGAATATGAAATTCAACAAAACAGTACACCTGTTGGCATTTAAAAAGGGATTTTAATTTTCTTGCAGATGAACAACAAGGAGAAAGTCATCCTAGTCTCTGTATAGAAGGAGCTCCAAGCTTGGGGACAGCCACTAAGAAAGCTCTGTCTCTTTGGCCTAACAAACTTTTAGTTTAGACCTAAAAATGAAATGAAGGCTCAAGTTCCATTCCTAAGGAAACACATGATCAATAGTCCTCATTGTAGCTTTTTTTCCCAATGGAAAAGGAGACACTCAGCAGGCCTACCATCTGAATGGTGATGATTTCTTGTACCTCTGTTTCCTCCTCATTATTTTTGCCTATATACTTGTCTCTTCCTATGGGCCCAAACCAGAAAGGGAGGATGCATTGTTCAAAGATGGCAACTAGCTTTGCACAACTTTAGTACTATGTATATTTACAGGAAAACATACACAAACTTCTCCTGAATATTCCAAAAGCATTGCATTTTATTACAAAAGACCTATATGGATGAAAATATGTACGTCTATCCTGTATGCAGCAAGGCACACCAACCATATTCAAAAGTTCAAGGGGTAACTGCTGTTTTTGCACAGAAACAAAAATAGCTAGCTTCAGAATGTTACTGTCCATGTGCAATTGTTTTTAAATATTAGATTTATATTTTATTCATATTCAGTCCCTCTCTCAACCACCGGCCACCTTCAGCCAGGTCAGCAGGATCTCATTCCTGGAATTTCAGGCCCAGACCAGGGGGCGGAGTCCTTGTGATGTCACCAGTGGGGCACTTGTGATGTCATGGGAGGTGTCCTTCTGATGTCACAGATGTGAGGCAGACGAGCCAATCGAAGACAGGAATCTGGTATATGGGTCCAAAATCTGGACAAAACCTGCTCAGCCAGGTAATATGGAGTAGGAGGAGGAGTAGGGAGGGGGAGAATTTTTGTTGTTGGGTAGGTACGTGGCATGAATTGTCCCATATAGCTACAGAAGTTGCTATCATTCCCACCAAGGCTCACACCTCATGTGGTCTTATCTACAGCATGTATGCTAGGTGGAGAGTTATTCAAGGCCCTATACCACAGTTGGTGCTGGCAGCCCTTGGAGCGATTTTTTTCCAAGTTTTGTGTTGCTGGTCCCAGGGCTTGTGGAACAAGAAAGTTCACACTAATGTTCTCCTCTATGCCTTGCTGCAAATAGCACAATGGGTCCAAGTGATTCCCCTGCTGCTTTCCATTTGTTCACTCCCACATCCCCTCCGCTCACTCTTGGCTGTTTGGTGCACCAATGACACACAACTTTAGCGTGTATACAGTTGCCTTCACCCTGAGCTGGAGAACCCTAGCAACACTTGAGGAATATACATATAGATGGGTATCTAGGTATTAAACTGATTCCACACATAAAACGTAAGTCATTCCACATCTTGCAGCACCCTGAGATTTGACTCTCAGCCTGGAGACCCAGAGAAGTATAAGTATAAGAAGTATAAGATCCTGAGATCTGGAAGCACATCCTTCTTCCATCTCTTACATGTGGCAATGATATAAGGGAAACATGTCAATCTCAATCAACCATCACACCTGTTTTCCAAGAGATGAACATGCATATACATACATGCATATACATATATGCACATACATTGCAAGGAAGAGTTCTGTCACTGGTCATAGCACATCTGATATTGCCTTACCTGTAGGAGACCCCTCCATGACATGCCCGATGTATGGTCCTTCCCGGAAGAGTGGCCGGTTGTCATTCTGGTCGATAATGATAATATCTAGAGGAACAGGACCTTCTATGCTTTTTCCACTGGCATCAGTGATCTCCACCTGGAGCTGTATAAGAAAAAGGAAAGAGAACGCAGCATGAGTCAGACTGTTGCTGGGACATCAAATAAAGAAGAGGAGAAAGAAGAGTTGGTCTATCAGCAGTTTTTCTGCCATAACACCCGCCCCCCCAAGCAAGGTTAGTGGTTGAGCCAGTTGAGCTCTGTATTTAAAGGCAGGATGGCTGCAAGCCTCGGCAACAGAAAGAAAAAAGCAGGGGGGAAAAGAGTTCATGCTGAGATCCCCATTGGGACACTTTGCAATTGAATTGCCAAATTTGCTGGAGGACTGTAAGGAGGGAAGAAGGGGCAGAAAAAGAAAAAGAAAAGAAAGAAATCACTATTTGATGCTAATGAAGTGAATATTTGCTTAGAATAAGTTTTTTCCCTCCTCTCTTTCAAGCATAATTACACTTAAGGGGAACATATTGAACCACAAAATAAATTGCAGGATAGGCCATAGCTGAACACTTGAGTTGCACAAATAAGATTGTTAGGAGAGCAATAGAGAAAAGAACCACTGCACACACAACTCTCCCCTACAGCAAATTCTGATCCGATGTATTCCCCTGGGTTACTTTCAGATGTCACAGTACCAATTATGGATCAGCCCAAGCTAAAATGTATAACACATTTTTTTTTAACATCTAAGGACATACCTTTCTCTTCCACCAGCCCTATAAAGAATTATGTGGAAAGAACCACCATTTTACTTGCATGAAGCCTCAGCTTGTAAATAATGGAGTGAAACTAACCAGTTGACTCCAACGGACTTAGTGCTACGCTCAAAACTCAATTCTTCATATGCTTAAATGATTTATAAAGGAAAAACCATTCAAATCCATTAAAAGACAGTAGTTTAAAAAAAATCAACAAAACTGTACAGCGCACCATTAAAAGCCCATAACAATCAATTTCTAAGGCCCTTTCTGAATGAGACCCCATAAACGGATCTTTTCCATAGTTAAGGTGGATTCTCTTGAAATGCAACAGCAACACTGCATTCTGCACCTCTCAGCTTTAATAGGAATTGAAGAAGAATGTCTCTTCCACATTTTGCCATGCCTCACCATCCCTGACTGACCTCCTGCCAGCACCATCATTTTCTTAATGCACAGTAAAGCGCATTTAACATTTCTGCATTGTGGCAGCATATGCGGATGAAGCGGTGCAAAACAGATTTTTTCCATAGTTCAAATAATGCGTCCTAACTACTGCTTTTAGACGGGTCAGCTATTGGATCACTATGACATTGTGTGGAACCATGGCTCCTGAAATGAATACAACCAGTAGCTACTACGTTTCAGTGATATGGCCTAAAAATCTGATGGAATAAGAATGTTTTGACTTTCCAGAAGAAGGAGACAAAGTGGGGAGTTGTCCTGCCTTCCCCAGGGAGAAAGTTCCAAAGTCTGGGAGCTGTCACAGTAATTGTTAGTCCTAACTAGGGCTAAGCCATTATTTCAGTGGTAACAAGTGATATCAACCCTTGAATGTTGACTGGTTGAATGGGTCCACTCTGGTTGGGATTTGAGCCAACGCATGCATTTGGTAATCTCTTTTGGGGTTGCTGGGGCATTCTAAGAGCTGTAGTCCAACAAAGTATTTTTTCCAAACTCTGTATTCTGCAGAAGGCAAGTTCTGATTCCTCTCCATGGAGTAGGTCAACATGAATACAACTCTTTTGCACAAGCGCCAAGAGTTCAACTGGAGGGTTGTTTTTTTAAAAAAAAACACCAATTGCAATTATCCTACAAAACAAGACAAACAGAAGACTTTGCAGTACAAAATCAGTAGCAAACCCCTGTAGTCTGAGAAATTGCTCCAAGTACTAAGAGGAAGAGGGGGGAAAGAAAAACAGCCTATAAAGCCCATTAGAAGTAAAGCAGTCTCATACCCACTGTACTGAGTTAACTTGTTAGACATACGACCTACACCACAGGGTAGGGATTCAATTGCAGATGAGGGTTATATACCATGTAAAATGAACCGTGCCTGGGTTAAGAGCTCCTGCAGTAACCTCGGGAATCAGATTGTGGCTTTGAAAACATAAATATTGAGCTCTCCAACCTTGCATAGCCGAGTGCCCATGCAGGCGTAATGTTTCACAGTCGAAAGGGATAATAAGCCATCCATCTTAACAAAGGAATTAGAATTCTGACCTAATTCTCTCCCAGTGGGGTTCATTGCAGACCTATAAATAACTCATAAATATCAGGCACACTGAGAAGGAATAGATTAACTGAATAAACAAAGGAGATGGAGCACTTTCAGACCCCCTGTGGCTCATTCCGTCTCCTAGGAATGGAAGATGCGAAGGTGGGGGATACGTCTGTGGGGGGAGCTAGCAAATTCTTAGTCTTCAAATCCAATCTCCTGATGTTGTTCTCCCAGGTAAGTTGGATGAAACCAACAAGTTGCATGTGTGATTTCTGTCTGTCCCTTTTGAAAGCACATTTGCTCACGGCTCTTGAATCCTCCTTCAAGCCAGTGGATTTGAGAGTGCATGACAGGATGTCTTAGGTTTCCTTTGAAGCTTATCAGGGGCTTTGTGATGAGATGAGAAAATCAGCCATGGTGAAAAAAGTCTCTAGAAAGCAGCCGTTCACCAGCACCTATATTCCACTGTGCTGTCACAGGAGACTGACTGTTTGACATGTTCTAAGCTGCTCACGTGGCTTCACCATTCTAGCCATTGGATTTGGACACACATTACTATACTTGTATCCCACCATTTCTCCAAGGAGTTTACAGTGGCCTACAAGGCACTTTCCTCCCTGTGTTTTATCCTCACAACATCCCCACAAAGTTAGGCTGACTGGGTTATTTGAACTTGGATCCCCTGAGTCATAGATCTGCTACCTTCACCTTTGTAGAATTCAGTGGTCTTTCTACGGACTATGGATTTAATGGTTTGGTTGAACTTCAAGTCTTTAAGGCCATTTCCGCACAACACTGTCATAGTGCTATTACTCCACTTTCAACATCCTGTGGAATCCTGGGCTTTGCAGTTTAGGGAAGAGAGCTCTTTGGCCTCCGTAAACTGCAAACCCCAGAATTCCATAGGATGTTGAAAGTGGAATAATAGCACTATAACAGTGTAGTGTGGAAGTGGCCTTTGAGCCTGACTCCTTCTCTTTCGTTGGGATCTCTTTCAGGCACTGCAATTCTAGTTTTCTATCATGGCTGGCCACTGTTTCCTGCTGGTTTTGCCCATTTGGTTCTCTTCAGGTGAGTCTGAAGGATACCACCAATTGTTCCAATGTTGTTTTTAGATTCAGCTCTCAGTTCTTTAGCTAGCATTCAACTGAGTACCATTTATAGAACTTTCTCATTGTTAGATAACTTCAGAATGACTCCAATTTATGACAATTTGGCCAGATTTAATCAGGGGAAGTTTGCCATTGCCTTCCTCTTAGGTTAAGAGAGTGTGATTTTCCTAAGGTGACCTACTGGGTTTCCAGGTCTGAGCAAGGATCTCAGACCCTGCTCTCCCCAGATCCTAATCCACTACACCCCACTGGATCTGAGAACTGAAGGAAACATAGCAAATGACTTTGATCCCTTTTGTAGTTATCTGTAAGTAACAGAGAGAGGAAGAGAGTTTGAACAGTCTGTGTTGGTATGAGAAAAATCTGGAGTGTTTGGAAAGTTTGGACTCTGCATGTGTCAGAGAGCAAAATCTGAGACTCTGACCATTTCCACACGGAACTGTTATAGCGCTATGATTCCACTTTCAACATCTTCTGGAATCCTGGGGGTTGCAGTTTAGGGAGGGGCCAGCCTCTCATGTGGACATGGCCTGTGTGTGTGTGTGTGTGTTCTTAGGTGAGAAAAGGAAGGAGAGAATCGGTGGTGTAAGGCTCTGGTGCTGATTTAAGAGGCTATTAAAAATTCTTCTTCCTTTCCCCCTACTCCGTAATGCACAAAGGCAGGAAGAAACTGAACAAGTGTCTTATTTTTAGATAGAAACCTCTTTTTATTATGCATGTTTTATCTTTTGCCTGTTTGGCTGGGGAGATATTATTGCCAGCAAATGTTAAGCACTAGAGAGTTATCAGAAGGAAGACTTCCTCCTTTCCCCCTCTTCTTTTCCTTTTTTGTTTGCTATGATCATATATTGTACAGATGTATGGACATGTGATATTCATATTTCAGGATGATCATTGGTACTCCAGAGTGCCAGGCGTTGTCCATTTACAGGAAAGCTCTGCCAGGAGAAATTCAAATGACTTTTTTTCCTGATGATGAATGAGGCCAATATTTTAAGGGTTCTGATTGCCAATTTCTACTAGGAAAGAACAGGGGGAAAAAAGGAGAGAGAGAGAGAGAGAGAGAGAGAGAGAGAAACAGAGAGAGAGAGAGACTATCCTTAGCAGAAGTGAAATTGGGGGCAGGGACAGCTTTGCTGGGTTTATGTGTGCAGATTCTACGGCTAATCAGAAAAAAATAGTTCCCTGTAAAACTTCTTTAAAAAAAAGCCCCCTCTTTTCTGAGAAATTTCAACATGGCTAATATTGCATGAAGTTCAACAATAATGTTCTAACTCAAGATGGAATCATGTCCTATGGGAAGAGGCTTAGGGAGCTGGAGATGTTTGGCCGGGAGAAGAGAAGGTTAGGAGGTGACATGAGAGCTACGTTTAAATATTTGAAGGGATGTCATATGGAGGATGGAGCAAGCCTGTTTTCTGTTGCTCTAGAGACTAGGACATGGAGCAATGACTTTGAACTTGAGGAAAAGAAATTCCTTGGGCAAGTCTTGCTTGTCCAGCCTCAGAGAAGGCGAGGGCAAATCCCTTCTGAGAAAATCTTGTCAAGAAAACTCCATGATCTTAGGTTCACCATAAGTTGGAAGTGGCTTGAAGGAACACAACGGCCATCGTAATTGGATATTTTTGGGGAAGTTTTAATATTTTTTTTTATCTGTTGCAATCTGCCTTGGGTCCTGAACCGGGGAACAGGTAAGATTAAAATATAACAAGAACTGTAATGTGTCACAGTGGCCAAGATCCTTTTAAGATGAATACGATAGGATCCTACACTCCACAAAGCCTTGTGCTCACCTGTTGTGCAACAGTGAATTTGTCCCCCCCAGAAAGTTAAAAGTAACCAAGAAGGCTGAATATATAATAGCAGAATGGCTTGATTCTTCAAGGAACACTTTAAAACTCAACTTTTTGCACAACTGTGTTTACACAAGAGTAGAAACCCAACAGGGTTCTATCCAAACAGATTAATTTTCCATGCAAAATCTCTGCTACAGTGTAAAGGATGAGGCTTGAAATCAAACAGTTACTTCACATGATGAAAGTTGATTAGTTTTCCAGCTCAAGCTTGTGTAGCCCTCTGCTCAACCAGAGACTTGCCCCAAATTGCAGGCATTTACAATGGAAAGTCACCGCCTCCCCTCCCAATTCTCAAAGTAACTTTTCAATCTTTAATGTTATCAAACTATCATGATGGATGAAAAGGAGGGGGAAACTTCAATTCCAATTCCCCCTTTGTTCTCTCCATCTGATCTCGATGCTTAAGGAGACGTGCGGAAGTTTTGGTACCGCAGTTCATTTTCTCTCCTCTCTTCCCCCCACAACCCCTTTGCTAGTTACCTTGAAATAAATGAGTTTCTACTGATTCCGTCTGAAGTCAGCTGTATTGAATTTCCTATTATGCCAAGCTATTTTGCCAATACGATACCCGTGTGACATATTTTCACACTTCTATCAGCGGAACCTACTGATACCCAAGATCTTTAAGCAGATTGAAGTAAAACAAAATAAAGCTAATTTAACTTTTCCCCCTTGCCCCCACAGGGACAGATTGTGGGGTGCAAGAGGGTAATGTTTTAGCATTTCTGATTGAGTGCGAGTCCCACATTGATTTCTACATTTGATTTGATTTTGTTAATGAGGAACCAGGAGAAAAATGTACAGATTTCAATGTGAGTTGCCTTTGCAGGTGGCTTTGAAGCAAAACGGGCTGGCTAAATGGGCTCTGGTGTTTCTAATTATCTGTTTTCTGTCTCAAAAAATTAATCTTGGGAACTTGGAGCAACACCAGGACACCCCTGTGCATTAATTGGCAAAGAAATAATGCTTTTGCCAATGAGTCCCAAATTAGCTAAATGAATGGCTAAGTGGTTGCTGCCTGGGCGATTTCAAGGACTTTTTCACCTCAAAGTTCTCAAGAAGCTCTCGGAGTATGCTTATGTAGTAAAACATAGAAAGGAGACCATTACTTTATTTCCTTGGATCAGTGTTTGCCATTTTGGGGAAAAAGAGAGAGACATGCAGCATGCTTCCAAATACTGTGCACAGATTTAGCACATCACCTGGAAATGGGCCAACCTGAAGACTCTTGGATGCCTAACGTGGAGCAGATATAATCCCCGTACAAAGTTATCAAGGTGCATAATACCCAAAGCCAGCCAAGTTACATTGGCACCCTCTGTCAGAAAGCCCCACTGAAATTGGCAGTGAAAATACATGAACAACACATTTAGGAGCCGACCATGTGTTGTCCTTTTACAACAACCCGGTTCTGTTGCCTGAGGTCACTGTCTCGTTCTGCCTAATGTTAGAGCTGGGAGGATGTCCCATGTTTAGGCTGCGGCTAACATTTCATTGCAGTGGCCATTTAGATGCACGTCTGTATGTTCACTTGTTCAGCAGCAGCATGAGTTAGAGCGGCATGTGCCCTTCCTTCACAGGTGGGAATCATGGATACCTCTAGGTGTTGCTGGACTTCAACTCTTATCAGCCTTAGCCAGCATAGCCAATAGTGAGGGATGCTGAGAGTTATAGTCCAACAACATGTAAAGGTCTTCATGAGACCCACTCTTTCCCACATCTTCCTGACAGCCCCATGAGAGCAACCAGTGGCCTTTCCACATTGCACTGTTATAGTGCTATTATTCCACTTTCAGCATCCTGTGGAATTCTGGGGTTTGTAATTTACTGAGGCCAAAGAGCTCTCTGGATGAGAATTCTCAATGCCCCTCCCTAAACTGCAAACCTCAGGATTACACAGGATGTTGAAAGTGGAATAAAAGCACTATAACAGTGTAGTGCAGAAGGACCTCAAGTCTCATAACAGTAAGGCTAATATGAGTCAAGTTGAACTCCGTGGTTTGCACAACTTAGTTGATGTTCTGGGACTCAGTGCATGCTACCTCTGAACAGGGTTGTTGTTTTCTGCACCCACTCCTGTGTTCCCAGGTATTGTCTGTTTCTCCCTCATGGGTGCCAGCTTCAGCATTACTGTTAAAAGCACTTCTATATTTGCAAATGAATATGCTAAGGAGATCTAAATCATTTGCCAAGGAAGTAATGTAAAGCATATGCATTCCTTTGCTCATTTCAGGGTGTGAGATATTGCTTGTTCAGTCTGCACGTCTTATTTGGGACTACTATGCCTGCGTTGAATATGGATATTAGTGTAGATATATCAGAAAATGAAGAGAGCAGAGCGCTGGGTGTGTACGTGCGTAGCTCATTTTAAGAAGTTTATTCCTGAACTGTCTGTTTACTCAGTGGATGGAGCATCTACTTACTGTCAGCTGTGATGAGTGCTCATTTCTATCAGACATTTTTTTCCCCCAAATAATATTTCTGCACACAACGGTTCTACTTTGTCAAATAATGTTTACGGGGCTGAAGTGGCATTCTTGATTTCAAAGCTCAGGAATTAACATGTAGCTACCAACTGTTGCTCAATTTGTTTTCGAGCCGGGGGTAAACTGAAGCTTCCCAGCTCCAAAGGCAGTTGAAATTGAAACTGCTTTGCCATTAGAAAACCCTTCATCCTATACAGTGGCGTAACAAGGGTGGGAGCTGTCCACCTTAGGTGGATAAGGGGGTGCATCGTCCACGAGGACCAGCAGGAGAGGAGAGGAAGTGAGCTGGGCACAGCTCTTAACATGGGGACGGGCATCGTGTGCTGCCTCTGTAGCTCTGCTCTGCAGCAGTTGGCAGAGCTACAGCAGTGCCAGCAGCAGTGCCAGGCTAGAAACAACAAGGAGAAGGTAGAATTGTCCTACTGCCCTGTTGTCAGTGGCATTGGCTCCATCCAGCTCTCACTGCACCTGAGACCTGCTGTATTCAGACCAGCTGCCACCCACTGCAATGGCTCCAAGAGGATGTGGCTCTTGGCGAGAGCAACAGCGCAGGAAAGTCAGCACCCCTCAGCTGTGATATATTTAAGTCTTCTACTCTGAGTCACAAGTCAAGTCTCAAGTCAGTACCTTCAAGTCTCAAGCCAAGTTCCAAGTCCTTAAAAGATACTTTCAAGTCAAGTCTCTCGTTGGGGGGTCAACTTTCTACCCCAGCCTGTATTCCAGAATTTCTGGATAGATTGAAATAAAGTCAGTTTTAACAATGGAAGTAGAGTTGGCCCTTCACATTTGTGACTTTGCTATCTGCAGCTTCTGAAGTGGGAAAGAGAATCCTTCTCAATCCCCGTTCCTCAAGCTGGAGGCTTTTTCAGAAGTGGGGAATAGGATCCTTCCTACTCCCCATTACTGAAGCTTCAAAAACTTTAGAAGGAAAGGTCCTTCCTCCTCAAACCTGTTGCCCAGTTGCACACTTTTAATTCAGGATTAAAAAAGCAGTCAAGACTTATCTCTTCCGACAGGCCTTCCAAGACTAGTACTTCCACTGCCTCCCACCAATTGTCCTGCTGTTCTTTTAATAGTTAATTAATTGTTAATTGTTACGTGTTTTAGGGGGTTGGTTTTAGCTGGGTTGGTGGGTGGGGAGGATTGGGTATGTTTTTAATGAATTTTAATGTATAATGCATTTCATGCTGTTCACTGCCTCGATCCATGTGGAGAGGCGGGATACAAATAATAATAATAATAATAATAATAATAATAATAATAATAATAATAATAATAGTGATTTACAGTTATCCTCACTAGACAGCTAGAACAGTTTGATTCCCTTTAACTGTTGTGACTCCATCTGGTGGTATCCTGAGATCAGTAGTCTGGTAAAGAATTTTGAATTCTCTGCCATAGTAAAAGGGAGGGCATTAGAGCAATCCAACATCCCATGCCAAACTATACATCCCAGAATTCCATAGGCTGAACCCATGGCAACTAACGCACCGTTAGACTGCTGTAAAAGTGTAGCAGGGGTATACTTTACAATGCATTTCTTAAAAAAAAACTATATATATAGTTAATTGCCCAGAGAAATTCAGCATGCTATGAACTAATCTCAAAGTTTAGACAATACCGAGGGCGTGTACGAGGCATCCAGGTCTCTGAGCTTGTCTAGAGCAACCCTATAATTAGCTTGGAGGAGAAAGAGCAGGAGAGAAATTAAGGGTGACAGTTTGTTCTCAGCAGGGAGCTTGGAAGAGAACTGAAGAGATAGTGTCATTACTCTTCACTCCCTACAATAAAAGAATAGCATATTTGTTATTATACTCATCCCCCGTGGCTGTGAATTTTTGAGGGAAAATGGGCAGAAGTCTTGAAAGTGGTTTAGGGAAATAACAGAGAAAGAGGGGAACAGGTTGGCTGTACGATTCTAGAGGATTTGAGGTGCAAATGAACACTGGGGCAAGTTGTGAGAAGAGACTGAACTGGAAGTGAGAAGGGTCCAGATTTGAGTTTGCCACTACGATAGCAAGTTAGCGTAGCAGCTGTGAGGAAATATAAACCAGAAGTTGAGTGAAGTCTCTGAAAGAGAATTAGTTTGGAAAGGAAGGGCAAACACAAAGAACTTCCTTGTATTAATGGAGCATTTTTTAACAAAATGGGAATGTCTTCGACAAGTCTTGCAGAATTTTTTTTAAAAATGTGATTAGAGGTTGTTGGTCTTTTTTAAAAAAAAGGTAAGACGAAGTTGGAGATTCTTGCTCCTGCAAGCAAGCAAGCAAGCAAGCAAATAAATAAATAAATCTGGAAATTTTAGGAAATTAAAGGGTTTGATAAGATTTGAAATATTTCTCCAGGGAAAAATATAGGCTGCATGCCTCTAGGGGCCTTTCCGCATTACGCTGTTATAGTGCTGTTATTCCACTTTCCACATCCTGTGGAATCCTGGGGTCTGTAGTTTAGGTAGGGACATTTAAAATTCTCAGCCAGGGACTTTTTTGGCCTCAGTAAACTACAAAACCCAGAATTCCACAGAAGATTGAAAGTGGAATAATAGCACTATAACAATGTAGTGTAGAAAGGTCCTAGGTTGGCACCAGGTTTCAACCAAAACAAATTTTTAAGGAAATGTAGTATTTTTTTCCTTGGGGGGAGATCTATATTTCAATTATCTATCTAGCTAGCTAGCTAGCTATCTATCTATCTATCTATCTGCAAATGTCTATATTCACTCCAGAAATTAATTTTAGACAAAATTAGCCCCATATACAGAACCTAGCAATGACCTTCTGCTGGAAGAGTCAGACATGCCCAAAGCCAGCCACAGATATTTCTGCAACTAATCATTTCATCCAAGGTTTTCATCTGTTTCAACACTATATTATTTTAGCATTTCTGGTCTTCGCTGTGCACTCATTCTCCGACCAACAACCACAGAAACTCATTTACCTTATGGAGAATGCAATTAGTAGGTATATCCTGGTTGGCCATTTATTTGACAGCTTTCTCATTTTCTCAAATTTACGTAATTTGACAGGGACCATTATGGACCCCCGTAACTGGTCTCTTGGAATGACATTCACAAGGTTGGTTCACTTATTAATTGACCCCTGGTAATGGTAATTTAAGAAGCATATTAATCTCATCTGTCAGTTCCAACACATAGCTGATGTATAAAATGATTTGTCTTTTCAAGGAGCCTTGAAAATGAAATGAAGAACGGTGGTGTCTTCCCCCTGCTGCCATTAACACGGATGTTTCTTCCCATCCATTGCACTCAAGATTATGGACAAACACATTTATCTCCTTTCTTTCCTTTTTAAAGGTTCCTAAGGAAGAAAGATCCTGGTAGAATAATCTGTTTTACATTTTCAAGATGGGATTTGGACAGGATGGGGAGTCTATGGATTGGTTTCACAAACACTCTGCTTTCCCACCAAGGAACTCAAGCTTTCTTCTTTATCACAGCTTTCCTTCTTCCCAGTTTTTAATGTTCACAACAACGGAAACTCTGTGGGGTATATTAGACTGAAAGACAATCTCATGTATCAATGGAAACTTGAACTTAAATATCACAAATTCCAGTTCAACTACACTACACAGGCTTTCCAAGGTCAGAGTGTTCCTTTCATTTTTCATTCTTTCCTTTTGTTTTTCATTCTTTCCAGCAAGAATATTCCTTTCGTTTTCCATTCTACACTCCTAACCAGCAGTGTAGCTACAAAGGAACAGGCAAAACGAAGACATTTGCCCCTCAAAATGAAAGTTCTGCCATGCCCATGATATTTTCCTCCAGTCCCTAAATGTTTAGCGTTGCAAAGAGTGGGATATTGAAAACTATTCACACCTAGAACAACGTGTGCATTCCCTTGGCAAATATGCCTGCCTCTTTTCTTGGGATGCCTAAATTGCTTTACTAAATGTTCAGTGGATGTTATTTTATAACCACAATGCTACAAAATTGAGGGAGAATTTCAGGGGGGAGGGCAATTCTTATTTGCCCCTTCCCGTATAGCTACACCCCTGCATTTTCAAAAGTAAAAGAATGGATATATTATAATTTTCAATCTTTATTTTTATGGTCTGGCCTTAACTTTCTGAATTCCTGATCAAACATCTGGAAGACCAAAGACTGAAAACCACAGGAGTAGACAAGAAAATAGAAGTATGTGGGGAAAATGTAGCTATGGGGGTCATGTATCTGCCCAGATGGTGCTGAATCGCAACCCCCAGCATTCTTCATCATTGGTTATGTTGGCTAGGGCTGATGGGACCTGCAGTCCAGTATCATCTGGAAGGCCGCCTGGTGCCTATCTCTGGGTTAACTCAAAGTCAATTCCTGCTCAGAGCAGACCTATGTAAATAAATTGAACTTATGACTTCTAATGGAATTAAATTGTCTTGATTTCAATGAACCTGATCTAGGTACAAAGAGGGTTGTACGTCAGTGGAGTGAGAAATGAGGACATTTCATCTCCCAAGAATTGTGCAAATTTTGTTGCCCCATGAAAATTGATTTCGGTCCCCAGATTTCTAGCATTGCAGACAGGGTTGCTGAAAATCATTCACCCTGTAACTCTTCTTTTTGCTGTGTTCACATTCCTCTGGAAACATTGTCTGTCTCTTTTCTTTGGGTGCCTAAACTCTATCTCTAAATTCAGCTCTACTTTTAAGTTACTACAATGCTAGAAATTTGAAGACTGAAGGAAATCTTCATAGGGAGGGGATCAGAATTCTTTGGGGGGGGGCAATACATTCACTTTGTCCCCTTCCTCCATAGCTACAATTGTGGGTAGGAATAACAGCCGAGCCCTTTATCTTTAAATAGGATGTGAATGTCTCTGGAGCTTCAATAGAAACCTACATGAAAGCAAGTGTGCTTTACATTTTCAGCAAAGTGCATCCATCTAACTTGGGAGCTAAGCCCATTTTTTTTTTTCCCCAAAGAGAAGTTCCAAATCTGAGTCTGTTCTCTCCATGAAGGACTTTGAAAAGTCTTACAAAGACTTGTCAACACCACTCTTATTTAGCATTACATATACAGATGAAAGGTTTCTTTAACAGAGGAAGAAATTTAATCCACTCACAATATGTCAGCAAAGAAGGGGTATTATTTTGAGTCGGCAATACAACCAGCTTTCCGTGCTCAAAATTCTGGCTGTTCAAATAGTTATTTGCCCTTCAAAGAAGCTTTGTTGAAAGTGGACGATTTGCATCAAAACAAGGACAATGTGACGATATTATTATTATTAGTATTATTATTAGCGACTAAGCTACTGCTACTACAGGAAAACATAAAGCACTGGTAGTGTACCCATCCATACTTTTCCCCCTGATATCTTAATTAAACAACTGAGACGATTTAACTAAAGAAATGAGAGTCGTTAAAGGTAAGGCCAAGTTAAGATGGATGGGGTCAGGAGTGTAGCTATTGGGGGCAGGCAAATGAGAACATTGTTTCCCAATATAAATTCTGCACCCCGCAATGAATTTTTCCTTCATTGCTCAAGTTTCCAGCATTGCAGAAACATAAAACATCAGCTGTATACTTAAGAATGCAGCCCTAGACCTGCATAGCATAAGGTACTGTGGGAAGGGACCACTTTTGTTGGCCTTTATGGAAAGAGACCACTGGATATCATGTGGACCCAAGGGTGCTAAAGGCCTGCTTACCCCCCATGGATACCCTATTTTGGCTTGCACTTGGCCCACCTTCCTTCTTTCAGTGCCGTATGAGCATCACTGGTTGTTTTGGGGACATGCATGAATTTCTTACATATAGACCTACAATAAAGTTTATGTACTTTGGGGCCATTATTAAGTAAAACAATGGTTACTTGAACACAAACACTGTGATACTATGAAAGTCAATCTGATGACTGAGACAGCTACTAATTGACTCACGAGTGGGTAGTGTATACAGCATGGATACGCTAGACAAAGGCATGATTCATGTCGCAGGAGCACGACACACAAGATTTCGTCACATGAGTCAGAACAGCACACAGTTTAAAACGTATGAATTGCTCATTTGTGGAATTTTCCATTTAATATTTTCAGACTACAGTTGACTGCAGGTAACCGAAACCATAGAAAGCAAAACCATAGATAAGGCAGATTATCACCAGGTTGGCCCAGAAATTGAGAAGCTAGTCCTCATGATCCTGTTTTAGAGCCAGTATGGGGTAGTGGCTTGAATGTTGAGCTATGACCCTGGAGACCAGGGTTTGATCCCATGCTTGGCCATGGAAACTCACATGGTGATCTTGGGCATGTCACACACTCTCAGCCCCCAGAAACCCCCATGATAGGTTTCCCTTAGGGTTGCCGTAAGTTGGAAACAACTTGAAGGCACATAATAGTGTCTGGAACTTGCTGAAGTTTCCAAACTGTTTCCAAGGCAGCCCATGCACCCAAGAATGCTAGACTATGCTAGTAATTTGGGAACTGAAAGAAAATTTCATTTGGTATGGCAGAATTTTCATTTGGGGGCTTACTCTTATTTTGCCCCACCCTTGGATGAGGCCATGGAGGAAATCCAAAATGCAGTCCCCTTTGTTCACCATTTCTAGGAGCATTTGAAACTGTGCTCAGTTTCTAGAAACATTTTAGGAGAAACTGAATATATACATGAATAAATATTAAATGGAAAACAGAATTGTAGTGACAAGACAGATGTGTGAACCCATTTTCGAGCCTAATAGCCTCTTCCCATGCATTTTGATTCAGTTGCTCGCACTGCAAATGTTCATGAAAACAGAAAATTTTAGGAGGTTGAAGACACAACTGGGAATGAAGAAACAGCAAGTTAACACCTTTTTCCTTCAGTGCTGGGGCCCTTCTTGGGGGAGAGGAGCGTAGAACAATTGCACCAGTTGAAGCATTGATAATCTGGCCCTATTTAAATGCCAAACACTGATTTCTGACATTCTGTGGTAGATTTACTTTTGCCTTCTCATGGATTTACCTCGCACCGACAAAGCCCTGACTGCCAGACAGACAGATTAAGGAGTATGAACGCTTATTGATGTGTGAGCAGAATTTGCATAAAAGGTTAACCTCAGCCATGACAGAAAAAGGAGAAACTCCTGGAGTATGAGCTTAATTTGGTCTTGTGGATTTTTAAGGCTCAGCCCCCCACCTACTAATTCTCTGACACCAGGAATGGCACCGTGAAGGAAGGCAGGGGGCATATAAGAGAGAAGGAGCAAGAAAAATCAAAACTTAAGAGCGTTTGCAGAAACTTTGAAGATTTAAACAGTGGATAGTCAGCTCGCGCTAACACAGCAGGGTTGCTCAGCTCCAGGCATTGCTGCCTTAGTCAAACTAATCCTTATCAAAATGGAAGAGCTAGGCTGTGGACACATAAAGAGAAGAAATGCAGGGGTGAGGCTGGGTACATAGAAGACAAGCACCACCCTTACTTTGTAAGGCACACTCCAGGACTGGCCCATTTCCTTTTTTCCCTTTGTGCACATGTTGGCAAGAGTGCTGGATGAGAAGTAGTATGGCCAACCAGCAGTACAAAAGAAAAACAGAAAGTAGGTGTTACTCAAGGGAGGATGCCATCTTGGGTAACTTTTCTGGTAGTGCAGCAGGTATAACAGAGCTGGGATCATCACTTTTCTTCCTTACAGGAGGCAATCTAGGGAGGTAAAATAACCAGGACCAAGTTCTGTGAACTATTTTGCTGAATCCAAAACATGCAATTAACAGGTTACAGCTAATGTGTCCTGGCTGTTTTCCCTCCCCAGTCTGCCTCTTGCAGGGAAGAAGAGTGATGACCGCAGTTCTGATATGTACCTCTGTTAACAAAGCCTCTGATAGTGAAGTTCCTTTTGAGAAAGGGTTTTATACCTTCCTATTCCCTCTACTACCAAATTTTCTACTAAAGAAACACATCTGCTCGATTGACTGAGTTATACCTGTAGAGTCTATGCTACATAATTATAGCTATTTGATATTATTTTAAATGCCATGGCTCCATTCTATGAAATCCTAGAATCTGTAGTTCAGGAAGGTCTTCATGACCAAGCAAACATTCAAAACCTGGTTACCAAAGTCATAGTCCAATGTTCAAAAGACTACCCCATGCTGGCTCTCAGGTTCACCTTAGGGTTACTAGAAGTCAAAAATGACTTGAAGACACACAACAACAACGTAAATAATGGGAAAATGTTAAAAAAAAATCCCATTTTATCTCCTCTGAAACATTTCTGGTGGACATTAATATGGGACTGATGTTGTGAATCCCAGCTCTGAAGAAACCAGAACTGAAATAGCCATTCAATTTACCATTTTCAAATTGGGCTGGACCCAAACAGCTATTTGTTTAGCCATTCTGTTCAACTCTTGCATAATTGTCTAATTGTTATCACCCATACAAGCCTTCTTTAGTGTTCACGGGGACATATTTTACCTACCTGAAGCAGAAAGGCATCTGCACCATGACTAGCTTAGTGTGACTTTATGCAGCAATGGTGAATTTGTTATTTTCCTGATGTAGTGGATACATCTACTGCCCTGTATTTCTTTAGCATGGAGGTTATCTGCTTCCCCATTCAAACCTCCTCTACTATTCATTCTGCATTGGTGTTTTCTAGGAGACACATATATCCCACGGAGTAAGCAGATCATACATAAGAAAACAAAAACAGTTTATACCTTTCACAGAAAGCAGCATTTCTCTTAGACTCATTACTGTCAATCCTGTGTATACAAATTTGAAGCAACACTTGAAATGCCTGCCACTCAGATAAACATGAGCTAAAGACATATGTGATATTATATTCATAATTCAGCTGTTCTCATGGGTTCCTCAAGATCGTTTTGAAAAGTGTGGCACCCACACATATCTTCTTCATCACCCTGTAAACCAATTTCAGAGAAGTTCTCGAGGTTGACATCCCCACAGTGAGTAGATCCGAAAGCAAAAGGGAGAGAACAAAAAGATCCGAACTGGGATCCCATTGGTGACATACACAGGAATAAAGTCAAATTACGCCTCTATATATCCTATAGTGCCTTGCTGGTTAGGCTGTCTGATGTGAGGACTGGCAGCTCTTTTCCCTCAATGTGCCAAGGACTGGCACCATATTTGCATTTATTCAGTACCTTCCCCCCCCCCTTTTTTCTTTTTTTTTTTTGTCTTGGAGAAGTTCTGAAAACTCTCTATGAACCAGCAATAGATGGCTCTCAGACCAGCAATGGCTCACAAGGCCACCACTTTTAATAGCTAACAGTTGGATGCACAACAAAGAAGACACTATCCATTGCTACCCAGAGTTCTGTGGAGGTCATGGTAAAGAAGAGTATCTTCATCCCTCCAGCTATAGAAACATACTGCTGGGCTACCCCTTATCTTCCTGGCCACACTCTGCCCTCCCTTATCATGGGGTCATGGTGGTCACAGAGGAGTGGGTTTGTCACACTAGGGAAAGGGTGAAGGGAAGAGTTCTGTCTGGCAGAGTTTGACCAAGCCATCTAGAACAGGGACAGAAATAATGCAAGCTGTGGGCCACAAGCAGCACCTGGACTCCTACCATTCTCCCAAAGTCCTCCCCAAAGGGGAAATATTTTCACCAAACCATGCAGAAAGCCCCCTCCTCCCAAAAATATGAAATTACTTCCACTCCACCCCTACAAGCACCCCAGAGCCCCTGTACTTCCCCAAATACTTCCATTTTTTTCTGCAGCCTATCACTGAATAGTGACTGGACAAAGATCTCAGGGGAAAACTGTGGTATTTGGGCTTGCTTTGTGTGTAGGGCTACAGACCACAGGCAAACTGGAGGGAAATGGGCCTTGGTCCCCACACAGATGCCCACTCATAATCCAGGATCTCAACCCACAACTTCAAGCTCTTTCTGTTGGTAATTGAGTCTTAAAAGAGACGTTTTAACCTTCTAGAATGAGGGGGGGGACATAAAAAAGCCAGAGATCCATCCAATGACCATGTCATTTAAAAAAGAAGGCTTCTCCTTCTGGGAATGAAGAAATGATCAGATTGGGACTGAGAATTTCTGGACTGAGCCTCAAGGACTGGGGTTCTATACTCCTGCTATAAACAGTTGATCAGGAAAGGTATCTGCTTCCACGATGCTGGCACAAATCACACAATTTCAACATTCATTTTTCCATAAAGTGTTTTAGAGTTTGAATCTGAATGAGGAGGTGACACAGAAGTTATATTGCCAGCTAACTGGGAGTGTGTTGTGATAAGGTAAAAATGAGAATGTCAGCAGGTTTTTCTTGACCCAAAGAAAGATTCTCAGATAGGTAAATGGCTAAAATGAAAATGAGACAGTCACATCATATGTTATTAAAAACTCACACTTGTCAAGAAAACAAATGGTAGTGACCTCTCTCTCTCGATATATATATATATCTATATAGATATATATATATCTTAGATAACACATGTGATATTCATCTGTTTCTCAAGCCACACTTACTGTATGTGTTAATCCATTGAAATTCTGTCACCTATTTAAAATGTATGCCAACTGGGCAAGAAACATGAATTTTGTCCTATTTTATCCTCTCAGACAAGCACAAAGGATTTCAAAAGATTTCTCTCTGCTGGGTGAAATTACCAGACTTTTTGAAGATTTTTTCCCCCATTTTTGTACATTTTTATGTTATGGAGAGCCAGCATCGAGTAGTGGTTTGAGCACTGGACTGCGACCCTGAAGACCAAGGTTTGATTCTCTGCTTGGACATCAAAACCCACTCACACACTCTCAGCCCCCAGAAAACCCCATGATAGTTTCCTATTTGTCTTAGGGTTGCCATAAGTCAGAAATGACTTGAAGGCTCAGAATAAGAACAATTTTTTTAAAATGAAACATTCATTTCACACCTATCTACACACACACAAACACCCTTGGTTTGTGCACGGACAATGAGGTTTTTTGTTCTAAAACTCTGTGTATGTGTGTGTGTTTCTTTTTCCATGATTAATTTTTCACACAAAAGTCCTTAAATGTGAAAAATCTTGTGGCAGTTGATTATTATCTCAGAGAGATGCTTCAGTGTGTTGAGTGGATTGATCTTCATGTCAAAGTGAAGATGGCTGCTGCTTTGAAAGAGGTACCATCTCTTGAAGACACCTTCCAGAGTGCAGAAGTATATAAGAACTACCACTCCATCATTAATACTTCCTTTTGAAGGCATGTACCTGAGCCATGGAAACCCACTGGGTGACCTTGGACATGTCACACACTTTCAGCCCCTAGAAAGCTCTGTGTCAGGATTGCCTTAGGGTTACCATAAGTACGAAACAACTTAAAGGCACACAACAACAATACAGTCCTTCCTCCACATTCATGTATTTGATCTTCGCAAATTTGATTATTTGTAAGGCACATGCTTGCCTCCCTCTCATTTTCCTCCTCCCATCCCTTGTGTTCCTCACCCCAGGCTTACTAGGCTTGTGTTTAAAATGAATGTTTTTCCCCTTTAAGTGAGGAAAGCCCCTTCCCACTGCTGAACACATAGCCTCTCTGCCATGTGGTTGCACATTCTGCTTTGTACTGGCTGCTGGTTGTTCATGTGCTCCTTCTCAAGATGGCTAGTGGAAGTAATTAGAACTCCAGAACTCTCCTCTTTTCAATCTGAGCGGAAAGTGCCAGTAAGCCTTTTAGTTTGTCTCCCCCCACCCTGTAATGCCAGGGTCAGAGGCAAAGGAAAGGAAGAGGGGAAGCTCCAGAGGGGAATGGGAAGGGAAGCATGTGGAGAGGGGAGTTATTTGAGGTTTTCCCACTTTCGTGAGGGTTCTGTGCCCCAAACCCTCACAGAGGTTGGAGGACCTATTGTATTGAGATTGGTACCAGAAAAATGGCATGGAGTTAGAAGTGAGCTCACTCCATGTCCTATGCAACACTTTTAATGTAAAAGAACCTTCTACAGGCATATGTAGGAAGTATTTGGCTTACTCCATGTAGGGTTAGGGAGGACCAATGGTCTCTGGGATCCTTTCCAACTCTATGATTCTATGATTCTATGAAATGTGGTTCTCCTTTTTCCTCCTGCCTCCTACTTGTCCAAGCACTATCCCAAAACATAAGCTCCACTCCCCCGCCTTTTTTTTTTTTCCAATCAGACTTCAGTCCCTCTTATCAACTCCTCATGTGCTTTGGCACAAATTCAGGAGTTACTGATCTGAAGAAATTCGATGAGAAGAACACTTTGCAAACTCGCATTCAACTTATTAAAATAACTGCATGCCAGTGCACAGCAAACCACTTGGATCACTGTTTTCCCTTCCTTCTCTCGCTCTTCTGCACACATTTCTTTCCACCCTGATGCATTTAAAAATTACTTCTGCAATTTGGATTTTATAAATATTTCCAGAATCTTAGTCTGAACACTAAATAAAGGGATTCAAGTATGTTTATCAATATCTGTTACCAGGCAACACATGGTATTGTGACCACAGTTGTTGCATTCAATTTGTAACCACTTCATCTGTATCTGCTTCATTTTTTAACAATAAAAAGACACCATCCCAATTTCACTTTTCCTTTTGTGTGCTCCATGCTGATTTTTTGTAAAAAAAGATCCTTCTTTTACACCCAAACTTGCTTGATTCACTAACACCCACCCCAATTGTTGTATCCTTTAACTTATTTATTTAAATATTGATATCACACACCATATCATGAGATCTCAAGGCACCCAACAGACAAGAACAATTTAAAACAATTAAGTACCGTTTATACATTAAGAGCAATTTAGAACAATTTAAAACAGGGTTAGTATATTGAGCAATTTCAAACTGCTTCAAACATTAGGTACAATACCTTCCCAGAGTTTTAGAAGCTATTGTGAGAAATGAAAACTAAGAAACATTGCTCTTTCCTACTCCCTCACAGCACAAGCTGTAGCTACTGCATTCTTTTCTAGGCAAGATATGGTTGGGAGATAGCAAAAATAGCTGCAGGATCTGAAGCTCTTCCTTGGTGACAGCTATGCTGTCTGAAGGGCCTGCAGCTATGCTGTCTGAAAGGCCTGCAAGAGGAGCCTGCAACTCCAGGATTCCATAGGATGTTGAAAATGGAATAATAGCACTATAACAGTCTAGTGCAGAAATGGCCCTAGTTGTTGCCTGCTGGCAAAAAGAAAGCATAGAGAGAGCCAACCAAAGCTCCTTCTGAAGAAAGTTCCATAGCCTGGAAGCAGCCACCAAGAAGGCTCTTTCCTGAATCCTCACCACATATATCTGTGATATCGGTGGGACCAAGGGAAAGACTTCCCTGGAAGCTCTTAAAGTTAGGCAGGCTTGTATAAACATTGTGGAGCCTGGCCCTATACAGCTTAGAGTCAGACAATATGAAATGATGTCCAGCTATACAGGGTCAGGCCCAACTCTACTTAGTTTTCAAAATAAGACAAGATTGGGTATATTCGAGCTGGTAAGCGATCCTACTATTGCAACAAGGCTCCCTGGACCGAGAGCTGGTCAGAAAAGCATTGACCTTTGGGGTCACGGAGCAATTCACGCTTTCAATTTCAATGAAGATCATAGAATCATAGAAATGTAGAGTTGGAAGAGACCACACGGGCCATCCAGTCCAATCCCCTGCCATGCAGGAACATCCTCAAAGCACTCCCGACAGATGGCCATCCAGCCTCGGCTTAAAAACCTCCAAAGAAGGAGACTCCACTACACTCCGAGGCAGGAAGTTCTTCCTGAGGTTCAGGTGGAATCTCCTTTCCTGCAGCTTGAATCCATTGCTCCTTGTCCTGGTCTCTGGAGCAGCAGAAAACAAGCCCTCTCCTTCCTCTACATGGCATCCCTTCAAATATTTAAACATGGCTCTCATGTCCCCTCTCAACCTTCTCTTCTGCAGACTAAACATACCCAGCTCTCTAAGTCTATCCTCATAGGGCTTCATGGCTTCTAGGCCTCTCACCATCGTCTGCTTTGGATATCCAAAATTCTGACAACACCACTTCAGAATTTTGTCACTCTTGTTTAAAAGCACAAATATCTTGTTGAAAGATGCTAGAAGCCCTCTAGGTTTCATAAGTTTTCTATTTTTTTCCCTAATTTTTATTTGGGATAATGGGGAAAAAAGTGGTCTGTATACAGCACAGTACAATTTGAGTTGCACAATTTAACTAAAGGAAAATTGATGTTTAATTCAATGGGACAGAGGGTGTCTAATGATAAAGAAAACTCCTCCTTAGTCTAAGTTCCTTCTCTCCTTCATAGGTAAATAAGGGTTCTGCTTTCTTCTTAAGAATCTGCTAAGATGAAAACAGAAGCTTCAAACTTACATAGCCCTTTATTGACAGAAATCAATACAACATACTTTGCGTGCAGATGAAGAAAAGAAATCCATTTGTGCCCCTCGCTTCTTGAATGAAAAGATATCATTGCATGGTGATTATTGCTCTAATAACTATAATCTCTAATGTAGCACTTGCTCCTTCTAGGTAATCAGTCCTCCTATTTGTTTAACTATCCCCAGTGGACCTGGAGCGCTAATTACAAATGGTATCCATTGTTCGACAGTAATAACGATGGCATCCATCCAGTATTATTGCTTGTTTAATCATATATGAGTCTGTCGGAGAAAGACTGATTGAATGGGATAGATTGTACCGTGCAGAAGGTAAACAAGAAAGATGCAAATCTCTGTTCCATAAAGGAAAGCCAACATCACACACTCATTGACCACAGCGAACATGCAATGCAGGCTACATTCTTGTTACAGAAGAATCCAAAGGAGGTAATCTAACAAAAGCTGAGTGATTGCAGATTTGGGACTGATTGCTGTTATTTGCCTCCCAGTCAACTCTGACTTATGGCGACCCTATTGTAGGGCCTTCTTAGCGAGATTTTTCTTTTTCCAGAATCACAGAACCATAAATTGCTATAGTTAGAAGAGACCACTTGGGCTATCTAGCCCATACCCCTACCATGCAAGAATACACAACTAAAGCACTTTGGAACGATGTGCATCCAATCTCATAGAATCTTAGAGCTGGGAGGGTGATTTGTCATTGTCTATGGGTTTTTTTAAAAAACAAAAATGTGATTTAATGGAGTTTTAATGTTTGTACTGAAAACTTTTCAGTTGGATTGTGTTTTTAAAAGGTTTTACATGGCTTTGGACCCCATGTTGGGAGAAAGGCAGGATATAAATTAAATAAATAAAATGCAAAATCATTTACAAAGCTGAGAATAACAACAGAAGTACAACACAGATAGCCATTAAAAGATCTTACTGCACAGCCAGTTAGTTGCTGAATGTATCCTCAAACAGACAGATCTTCACTTGCTAGTGGGACAGGAG
Organism: Ctenosaura bakeri; assembly: GCA_948474755.1. Lineage (NCBI taxonomy): Eukaryota > Metazoa > Chordata > Lepidosauria > Squamata > Iguanidae > Ctenosaura > Ctenosaura bakeri. The sequence continues at coordinate 21,674 of CAOLHI010004473.1, read as the reverse complement.
AAGGAAGAGGGAATCTAGTATCCCATGGGACCAAATTCCACAACTTGGGAGCAGCTACCAAGAAGCCCCTCTCCTATATCCTCACCAAATGTACCTGTAAGGATGGTGGGACTAAAGAGAGTCCTCTCCCAAGGATCTGAAAACTTGGACAGGTTCATATAGGTAGATGCAGTATGGATCAAAGTTAGCATAGCCAGCATTATGAACTGTGCCCAGAAATGAATCAGTGGCTATCGAAATTGTTTCAGTAGTCATATGTTCCTTGTAACCAGTCCTGGTTTGTACTCTGGCCACGGCATTTTGGATCCCCTGTAATCCAGCTGTTTAATTCCATGAAAAGAGCTTCTTTCAACAGCAACAGTCCTACCTATTGTTGTTATTGTTGCTGTTTTTCCCAGTGCAATCCTAATTATTTTTCCTCAGATCTAGAAGCACTGTGCTTAAGGTAAATGTGTGTTTCCTCAGTTTCTCACCTCTGCTGATAAATGGGAACTTACAGCAGCTTAGCATACCAGGCCACTCCAAACATGCATAGGGCAAAAATGTCAGAAGGGTTTTGAAAAGCCTTTTTGCAAATTAAAATTCTATATGCATTTTATTAATAACCACTATGTATTAAAATAGATGCATTATCGTTAGTAATCACAATGCCCAAAAGCAGTTCTGAATACATTCTCCATCCATAGCAGGGGTGATTTATCACACACAATGCATTATATTAGAGTGTGCTTTTGTGCCTTATAATTACTAATAATGCACAATAATTGCAGTGCACAGACATGGAGCCTACACGCTACCAGTTACGCCTCAGAATGACTGATCATAATTAGAAAATTGTAGTAGCAGTAGACTGTGAGTTGCTGTCTGCACAATTCTAAGTGGGCCACCAATGCCCCCGGAGGGCACAATGCCAAGTCTTGGCACTCAAGTAGGCGATGGAACTGTCTTTCAGTTTGTTGTTTTCCAAATGCCATTCACAAGTCTTAAATCTCAAGTTCTTCCCATCCTGTTAATGAATACAGATGCCAGTTCTGGGATGCTTGGCTCAAGAGACAAACTGAGCAAAATTCCCATCCTTGCCTACTTGTCAGTCAGGTGTCCAAGTTCATTGGTTATTATTCTGTGATGGTTCCTTTGCAAGGTACAAGTGAATATCCAATGCTAGGGAAGTAAGACACAACCAGTCACCAACTTATCAGCATGGCGTTTCCCTTGTGGTGAGGATTAGAGGTGTGAATGGTTGTAAAATTGACTTTCTACCACAGATCTTCTTCAGTCTTTTTACAGGGAGATATTCCTAGGGGAGGAACATTTTAAAGTAGGGGTGGGGAAAGTGAGATGTACAGTCTGCATGTGGCCTTGGGGCATTTTTGGTGGCCTTGAGTTCCTCCCAGACCCATTCTTTTCCTCTCCAAATTCTCCTTAATGCCTCAGTTAGGCTGGGGCAATCAGTCTTGTAATGCTTTTGGCACCTGGGTTGTTTTTGGCCAGAAGAGGCTGTTTTTCAACAGGAAGTGACCAGGAAGCCAACTTTTAAGTCACTTCTTATTTTGAAAAAGGCCTCTCTTGGGTCTAAAATGGCCCATGTCCCCATGTAATTTTCAGAGAGAAGAATTGGAAAATGTGTGTGGGTCTTTGAGGTCCCCTAGGGGACACTGGTTTCTCCTAATGCCCAATAGTCACCCTCCCCCTTGCTTCTTTATGGTCTTTCCCATCTCATCTCTTGCCCATTCTCTGATTTTCTTCCTGACCATGTCCAAGATATCTTTACCCTCTCCATTTGTCTCCCGTTGCAAGCCAAGGAGGCATTTGATAAGACTCCTATGCTAAGGCTTCACGTGCTAACATTGCTGCATCTCATTCTGCCTGGTTACATACTTAGAAGTATGACCTGGGGGAGAGATCATTTTTGGCACTACAGCTCCCAGAATCATCCAGTCTGTATGACCATTGGTCATGCTGACTGGGAAATTTGGGGGATAACTTTCTAAATTCTACATAGAAACACAGGAAACTACCTTCTATCGGCCTAGGTCATTGGTCTATCTAACCTGATTTCATACCTTCCAACATTTCACAGATAAGAATCAAAGCTTGTGTGGCACAACCAATCTGAGTGTGCATATGGTAAAACTTAGTCATGAGGAAGAACACACAAAATTCACACATGGACAGGTTACAATGTTTTGCTTTTGCCTGATCCTCCAGGGAAGGGTAGACCTTCTGAAAAGGGCTCTTCCTAGGCACTTCACTCCATGCATCTCATGAAGTAGACTTAAGTCTATGAAAGCTCAAGCTACCAAATTCTTTCTCTCAGTTAGTCTCAATAGCGCTACAAGATCCCTTTGTATACTGATGCTGACTAACACGGCTACATCTTAGATTTATGCATGTTAGAAAACTAGAAAATAGACAAATACCACCTCCATTCCCACCACACAATGTATTATACATCTTCTAAAAAATTTCAAACTGAACAGAAGAAGGCCTCACGGACATTTAAAAAACAAAACAAAACAAATACCAGGTAATTACTTCTGGAGGGTCTCCATGGAAAAACTTGCAAATGCTGCTAACCTTATGTTTTCCACCCCATACTCCCCATTTTCCATGATTTATTGCCTTCACAAAAGGTAAAGGAAGAAAATAGAAAGTGTACTGTGTGGTTTACTTTCCTCAGGAAACACATATGTAGAGGGCAGGTAAGCCTGTCATTGCCCTCCAGCCTCAGCTGAGATAACAATGATGCTATGCTCTTGTCAAAATGTCTTGCTTCTTTTTCCTTTGCAAGACAGAAAATGCCTGTTAATGAAGTTCTCTTATCCAGAAACACCTGATAGCAGCTCACTTCTGTCCCAGGGTCTCCTCTCTGGGTCATTGGCTCCTTTGTTTTTGCTACTCTAAAGCGCTACTCTGCTAGGTTTGGGTTATTACGAATTTCAAAGTGCTTTTCTTTCTCTTGGTTTTAAAGCTTTTCTCTATTTTTTTCTGAAAAATAAGATGAAGTTGCTTCCACTGAGATTTGTCATACGGACAGCTCTGGAAAAGATGTTCACAAATTAGGTCTCAAAGACCTGGAGTTCTCTTCCATGGAAACAGACCAATAACAGCTGGTAGGTTCTACCAGGAATGGCAATACATCAGAGGTGTTTCGAAAAAAGTACACAAATCCCTTTAAGTGGAAGGATTGCATCTTAAGCCTTCTATGTGCAACATCTGTGGGCTGCTGTTGAGTTGTGGCACTTTGTCTCTCTTCCTTCAACCTCAGATTTTTTTTAGAGTCCCCTGACATCAGATGTATTGTTACTGGGTTGGAAGTATGGCAGAAGTGAAACAAGAGAAAGGTGGCTTGTAACCAGCATCATCAGGGACAATGAGAGCATACCTTCCAACTGTCTCAACTGGGCAGGGACAGTTCAGATCAATCCTCTGTCACCTCACTTTTTCAGTCACTTTTAAAATGTCCCAGATTCTTTCCCCTCCTCACACTTTCCCTTGTAGCCTTCAGCCAATTTTAGTTTCTTCAAACTGCGTTCAAATTGAAAAAGCATTTTGCAATCCATGAACTCAGCAGTGGGGAGAGAAGAGGATGGGGCAGAATCTTGCCCTTTCCAGTAGACTGAGAAAAAAAGGAAACTGCTGCAGTCTCTTCCAGCTTGTGAGCTATTTCTCATCCATCAATAACTTTTGCCGTCTTGACCACACTCTGATGTTGCTCAGTCATATATATCTTGGCCTTCATCTATGCAATGCTGGAAGATATGTGAGAGATGGGTATCGTAGTTCTCAGCACTACCAGGTAGCTTAATCTTCAGGGGAGCAGGGGTGCTGAAAGCTGTTCAATCCCCCCTCCCACAACTGAAGACCAAAATGATAAGGCAAATTGGACCACCAAAACTCCTATGTAGTCGATAAAGCTTCATCAAGGCATGTATCTTATATCTGAGGGTGATATCCAGTGATGCTCCAGCTGTTTTTAGAGTACAACATCACCATCCAGATGTTAAAAGACTATCAATCCAACCACCATCATGACTGGTGCTAATGGGTGTTAGAGTCTAAAAACATCTAGAGTGTTAAACATGTTCCCACTCCTATCTTAGAGACCTGTTTATCATTACATTTCTATTCCCCCAAGAAGGTAAAAGTAGCACACATAATTACCTCTCCAGTTTATCATCACAATGGCGCAGGCTGGGGTGGGAGTTAGTGAACTGCATGGAGAAGTGGGGATTTGAACTCACATCTTTCTCCTCCAGTGCAGTCTCCAATTTGCTCCCCTGTCGCCACTTAAACCACTAGTACTAAAACCAAATATTGGCATATCAGCATATGTATGACCTCATACATATATACATACACAGTTGATAGTCTTAATCCACAATGGCCTCCACTCCAAAAACACTAATCCACAGGTACTTTTAAATTCAGTGTTTTTATTCACAACTGAGTATATTAGACACAAAACTACTAGGTGCTAAAAAAATTTATTACCACTGCTGAGAGATAGTAAATCAATGAAGCATTCTTCATTGTTTGAAATAATGCCAGATTTACCCTCAGATGAATTTCATTAATAATTTTATAATTTTAAAAGCAACATTTTTAAATAGAGACATTCAGCCTAAAAAGGGAGAACTTTAAAAGGCCAGTTTCATGATCAAAGAATGCCTGTTACTCAAGAAAACAATGTCTACATAACTATTTTCTGCTCAGATAGTAAGAGTACTATTTTTGAATTTACATTTTTTTTTAAAAAAATGTTTGCACTTCACAGGCAAGTTTCAATGAATTTGTTCTCTCAAATTTTACTTCCTGCTGAATACTTTTTAATATAATCAGGTAAAGAGATGGATTGCTTTATGAGAAGGAAAAAAAAATGCATTTTGGAATTCCACGACATTAGAGGCACACCTTTCATTATGACACCGCGAGAAATAACACACTTATAACTGTATATGATTGCCTTTAAGTGGATCCAGCTTTCCTGCAGAGTGTGGAATTCTGATCCTTTGGCTGTAATATAAGCTGACTGGTCAACAAGCCCCAATTTGCCTGCATTGCAATATTTCCTTAGCTACTAGTATTTAAGAGAAAATCTTTCCAAATGAAAGCAGTCTGGGATGCATTGCCTGTAATCACTGGAACTGAATAGCCAGTTTTGCGACACCTTTAGTAAATCGAGAAATATGATAACTGCAAGACCCTATTATGTAAAATGCTGCTATTGTGATCGCGCACCTAAAGTGGCTTTGAATAACAACAGGCAAGATTTATAATGTACAATGATGACAATTTGGCTAGTTCTGCTGGAGAGAGTTATATATATATCTGCTCTTTTGAAACAGCCTCTGTTAGAGATGGTATATGGGGTGACCTGGGGTGACCACCTACCTGCTATGCATACAGATGGCTTGTTCAGCCTTGGCTTATGCCTGAATTGGATTAATCCCTCTCTCTTTCATCACTGCTGTCACTGCTCCACAGCTTTCATTTTAAACCTAATCCATATTGGAGGGATGAAACCCTTGCATCGCTCTTGCAGGCAGACAACTTTGAATTTAAATGCATTCACAACAAAGTCTAAATGCAAGACTGAAATTATGCATCCACTTTTCATCTTCTTGCATCATTTTGTCCCCAGGGAAAGGAGGTGGCATATCAACTAGGGTGGATATCAGTTTTTCAAGAGGGAGAGTTGGCTAAACTGTGAACGGCTAGGTGTTTACAGCTTCCTGTCCTACTTACAAACTCCCCTCCCCCCCGCCCAAGAGGAAGCAGGTTGTTATGGGTGCCCATAACGGGCATGGGCTTTCTTGGAATTTTCCACCCTCTACTACATTGGCTGCTGTGGATGAAAAGATTGCCCCTGGGCATCATTTCTGTGGTCATTCAGGCCTGCCTCCCTGATCAAGCAAGAAACATGGCAAGGAGGATTCTAATATGCTAGCCTGGAGAAGAGAAGTCTGATAGGGAACTAGTAGTCATCTTTTTAAAATCAAGGAAAACAGATTCCACCTAAATGTTAGGAAGAACTTCTTGGCTGCAAGAACTATCCAAGACTTCCTGAAGAGTGATGGACAATACTCATTTGGAGGCCTTTCAAAAGAGGTTGGATGCACAACTTTCAGGAGTGTTTGTGTTGTACATTCTAACATGGCAGGGAATTGGACTTTGTGGACCTTTCCAGCGCTAAGATTTTATGATCCTGCATTCCAGGGACCTGCCCCAATCCTTTTCTGCAGCTTAAAATAAAGGAAAGGAAGGCTTTCTATCTTATCTAACATCTTTAAAATGTTTTCTAGAACCTCCCCACTCCATTTCGATAGGGCATTTTCTCCTCCCTCAAATGTCTCCACTTCAAAGGATGTAAATATCTTTCCAGGAATAATTTCTTTTCCTCTCCAGAGTCCTATTATGATGTTAAAAGACATGTGTACTCACCATACGAGGGGGAGAAGTCATATCCTCCCCCACCATCACTTCCATCATCCTCACTAAATCAAGGGTGACAATCTGAAGTGATGGTCCTCCAGTGTCCAGGGAGACTCTCCAGATGAGTTAGAACCTGAAAAAATCAGGGTTCTGGCTCACATGAACACCCTCCTCTTGTTATGAAGGGTCTTTACTTCCTACCTGTTGCCCTCCATATGCAGGAATGCCATGAAACTGAGGAAGGAGGGGAGTGTAAATATCAGGTACTAAGGTGTGCAGATACCAGACACAAAAATAATGCATAGAAAATTCAAAACTGAACGTTTGAAAATGGTGTCAAGGGAAAGGTTACGGCCTAGAACAGGAGTGGGAAATCACAGAATCATAACATCATAGAGTTGGAAGAAACCATAATGGTCATCAAGTCCAACCCTCTGCTGTGCAGGAAATGGCCAGCAAATGGCCATCCAGTCTCTCTTCAAAAACTTCCAAAGAAGGAGACTCCACCACACTTCGAGGCAGCAGATTCCACTGTCGAACAGCTCTTGCCATCAGGAAGTTCTTCCTGATGTTCAGGTGAAATCTCTTTTCATCCCTCCAGATATGTTTAGACTACAGTTTCCACAGTGCATCCTATTGTCTCTACTGACTTGGGCTGATGGGTGTTGTGATCTAACGTCATCTAGAGTGCTACCAGTTGACTATTGCTGGCTTAGAAGGAGGACAGGAGAATAGGCAGGTATGAGAAACCAATTGGATTTTGTTTCTGACATTTTGAGAAGAACTTGAGCATCAGAGTTTACAATACTAGGGCACAGTCTGACCTGGCACGAAAACCATTCCTATGGAACATGATGACTAGAATTTCATTTTTCATCCTTCATAAAGGCCATGTTGGCTGGGAAATTCTTGGAACTGCAGTCAGAAAGTAATTCTTTATGAGCTCTATCTTTTTCCTGTCTTAAAAAAAATAGTCTTTCCCACCTATGAAAAATCAACTTTCAAAACCAGAAAGGAGTTTCAGGCAAAGCAATATATTTTAACAGCTGGGGTCTCTTGACCAGGGGGGTCTTCAACAAAGGCACAGTATTATGAATCTAATAAAAACTTGTTTTGAGAACATCCTTCCCCTCCCCAATCTATGCATTAGCAGTCAGGTGCTCCCTTCGAGTTTGGGAGCACTTAAGTGTCACCGTAAGCTATGCTCAGGAGAAGGAGAAAGAGAAAGAGTAGGCTGCTGAAGTAGTAAATTGTTGAAAACATTCCATTTTATTGCGGCTGTCATCCACTTCTCCTCATTGTAAATCAATGGGAGCTTTATTTCTGATTGAGCTGAGAACAGGTTTAGGCATTCATCAATAGCATAACTGAGCAAAACTAAACAAAACATCCTGCAGCTGGCAGCACATTTGAAAGTAGACAAAGGAAAAAGAGCCTTTATATCTACTTTGCAAATCTATCCAGGATTAGAAGAAAACTTGGAACAAACTTGGGGAATTAAAAGGAATGGGAAAAGGTCATGGAGAGGGTGGATGGGTAGTTAAAATCCACTCTAAATAAACCCTTCAAATTCATAGTGCCAATCCACTGATATATCTTTTTTTTTTAATAAAACATATTTTAGTATGAATGCTTCAACCCTCCCCAAGCTCCACTCCATGCAATACACATTCTTGAAAATGCTTAAATAACAGATACTTTGCACAAAAATCAGACATCATTTGGGAATATTCAAGAGCAAGGGTGGGAAACCTTGGGCCCTCCCAGGCTAGCCTCAAAAGTACTCTCCTTCTCCACCCTGGGATGCAGGGCCCTAAAGAGGGGTTCCAGAGCCCTTGTTGTTGTTGTTGTTGCTGTTGTGTTGTTGTTGTTGTTGTTGTTGTAGTTGTTGTTGTTGTTGTTGTGTGCCTTCAAGTCATTTCTGAGTTATGGCAACCCCCTAAGATAAAACTATCACAGGTTTTTCTGGGGTGGTCTGATGCACCCAAGGTCATTTAGTGAGTTTCCATGGCTGAGCGGGGAATCAAACCCTCATCTCCAAGGTCTTAGCCCAATGCTCAAACCACTACATGACCCTGGCACTAAAGGGTTCCAAAAGGTCATCACTGAATTCTTATATTTTCTTCCCACTACCTGCCAGAAGAACGCCTATTTAATGACACCACCCTAATCCAGTTCTGAAAGCCCTGCAGATACAGCATGGGACAGGCAAAAAAGAGAAGAGAAAAGAAGAGGTAAAAAATCCTATCTGGCTCTGAACTGACCAGACAAATCTCACACTGCACTGAGAGCTAGAGGGTGGGTAATGCTGAAATTATCAAATAGGGCACAGGAAGAAGCAATCAGGCTTAAACAGCCTCTCGTCCCAATCCTGTCACATACTGTGATGTGGCACCAAGTGCCAATCCTCCATCCCACTGGTGTCTGTCATGGAATGGTTACCCTCCCCTGCCGCATTGTTCACCACTTAGGACCAAGTGAGCATTGTTTTAACCCTTTACAAGAAAATCACTTCAGGGAGGGATAAAAATATTGCAAATAAATACACATATCTGTGTCCTGAATTGTTATTAGACAGACATGTACATATGCCAAGCTCCTATGCCATTCCTCGCAGAGCTTGGGAAAAAAAGCTATACTTTGGAGACGATAGTTCCAAGACGCCGCCAGACGTTGAGGTCAGTGACAGATTTTTCTTTTATAGTCCCCCAAAAATAACTTTTCCAAGCTCTGATCTCTCAAGAAATCCCTTTCTATCCTCCCCCCTCCATCTAAAATGAAGATCAATGTCCCTTTATTCATCCCTCTTCATGTCGGAACTGAATTCTGCTGTAATGCTGAGCATCCCATGTGCAAGTTCAGAAAGAGCTCAGCATATTAATGAGGTTAACTCGCAAAGCTTAACGCTGTTAGCTTTGGTATAAAGAGAGAGATTGGCCCGGGCATTTCTCTGAGCCCTTCTTCAAGAAGCAATTTCACGTGGCCACAAAAGTTCACTCTCAGTGGGGGACAGGGACACTGCAGACCATTTGGCAAAAGAGAACTCAGCGGGACAAGCCTGACAGAGAAAGAAGCCACTGAGAGCTGCTATTGTGTTACAAAAGAAGGGGGGGAAATGAAGCTGTAGTACGCTCATTTAAAATTGATTCCAGAAAAGCTTGGTATTGTCTCTTACTTTCTCTGATCCCCTGAATATTAAGGAATGGCCTCTGAGCTGGTGAAACAGAGGGCCTCCAGAAGTTGTGGCACTACAGTTGCCATCAGTCACTGACTCCTGGCTGTGGGAGACCTGGGGGAAAGTAGGGGCCTCTCACCCCACAGTTGCCTACTCCTGATCTACACTCATGTTTTTAAAGATATATTATTACACAATGTGCATGTCACTCCAAAATGTGGATAAAAAGGGTGGGCTGTAGATTGCATGCAGCTCCCACAAGCAACTTTGGGGGTCGTGAAGTCCTCATGCAACTACCTGAGCCCCCCATTTGTGATGGCTGGGTTTTTCCATCTGGAAATCACCCCAAAATGCCAATGTCATACACAGATATGCCTTCTCTCCACAACTCCCCAGCTCGAAATTGCCTGAAAATGAACCCAATGTACCGATGGAGCATGCAGGGGAGGCAAGGGGTGAAAAAGGCCCATCACAGCTTGGGTGTGTGCCTTCTTCTGCCCTAAAATATGCAAATATATACTAATTTCACTTCAGAAAAGCATATGTACTGTGGCTGAGATCCTATAACGAGGCTGTGTAGCATAAATCTCTGCACACAGAACTATGCATTATTTGTACTACAGTACACTTGTGTTGAAAGACAACATTCTGCAAGTAAATTAACACACCAAACATGCAACCAAATGCCCAACCAAATTTGCAGGTGCCTTAATATACATGCATGTTCAATGGCACTGGATGAACAAATCAGCTTCTGCAACTTTGAACTGTATAAAGATGGTCCAGACCAGATAGCAATGTCCACCTGCATCATAAGGTGCGCTTATGTGCTCCTACATTCACAATGGCTCTGGATACACAACACCATTTTTGCATCCTTCAAGTGAATACGCTTTTTGAAAATAATATCTTAAAATTAGACCAAACACTCCTATCAAAAACAGACTAATAAGAAACTGTTAACAAACTACAAACAAAAAACTGGCTAGCTAACTGGATGATAACTAACCAATTAAATAAGTCACAGTTCAGTCACAAGCACATATACAATTAAAAAAATACACACACAACAAGGAAAACAAACACAACTACCAAATAAACTACAAATCTCTCTAAAAGTGACTTCTAATTATCCTGCCTCCCTCTTTACAACCCGAATATTACACCTCTTCTAACAGGCAACTCAGACCAATATTCAAAACCAATGGTTATCATTTAACCTTTTTTTTCTCTCAAAAAGTCTACCAGGGCTTTCCAATCTTTCAAAACAGTTGCTAATGATTTTTTTTTCTAATAAAGGAAACAATTTATCTATTTCTGCTAACTTATCTACTTTTCATAGCCAATCTTCCCAAGAAGGTAGAATATTATTCTTCCAGCCCATCCTTCAGCCAAATACAGATGTTCCACATAAGACAAAAAATGTTCAGCCACTTCTGCACACATATGTGAGGCACCAAGAAGATTCTGGTATTCTATTGTACAGAACCAATGGGGAGAAAAGTATATTCTGTGGACCTCAATCCATGCACTCATCCACCAAGTATGAACTGGGTTCGTTTGCTTCCAAAGGGGAACGGTGAAAAAAAAACCAAAAGCAACTCACCCAACTCTAATAGAAAAAGGGCCATTCATTCAATGGAATGCATTTGTGTGAAAGTAGGAGGTGGGAATCAATATCAACAAAAATTGGAAACAGAGACATTTTTACCCCGTGAAACCATTAGACTGGACTCATTAGAGAAAAATAAGGAAATGGTATGTGCCTCCGAAACAAAATATGAAGCAAAAACCTACAGAGGTAGCAAAAGATATGGTATTGTAAATTATTGCTTGCTGGCTACATAATGGTTATGTGGCTAATAAAAGGCTATAGTTCTCCATGGAGCTGACTGACAGCTAATTTTCTTCGAGAATTTATTAGAGAATTTTCTTATAATTACCTGAACTGAACAACAGCAGTCAAACAATTTGGAGAAGGAAAAAAAAAAGATAGAGAAAGAAGGGAGGGAGGTGGGCAGGCAGGCAGAGAAAATTTCATTTCTGCCAGTTTATAACTGAGTTCTACACCAGAACTCATCAATTATTTCCACATTTTCATCTGGAAATCAGGAATAATGAACTCCATAGCATTTATGGTCTTTAGTTGAATCTTATGTCACCGTTGACATTTAGTTCCGTTTGTGAAATTTTAAACATGGACAGTAGTAATCTATCAGATATAAAGAGTCTTGCATCTGCTAATGTGGGCTGGGAGGCTTTTGCTGACTTACACCAGAGTAAGCATCCTTTGCTCTAATGCAAGTCACTTTTTGGAGAGTGTTGTAGCAGCAGCAACAAAAACCATCACAATCCCAAACAGGAGATAAAGGCCCAGATGCTATTGCCAGTCCCAATTAGAACAAGGCAATTAAATCAATTGGATGGACCTATACTTCGACTCACCAGCCAAGAATTGATGCAATGGAGTTTCTCCACTTGAAACTGTTCAATAGAATCCAAGCCAAAGTTACCCTAAGAAGTTCAACCAACTGACCAACCAAGAAAGCCTTTTCATCCAGCTTCTGGTGGCTTCCATGTCAGTAGGACAAACAATCTGCTCCAGGTTTTAGTCCCAACCTCTAAGGAGCTGTCCAAAATACTGACCCTCCTCCCCAGATACGTTCAGGACAAAGTTCCTTTTAACGTTGAGGCCAAAACCTGGAGTTGCTCCACTGACATGGAAGCCATTAGCTGCCATTCCTTTTTAGTCACCTGGATGTTTTAATGGGTAGTTCAATCTTTCTTTCAGTCGCTTGTTTTAAAAAATCCATTCCCCTCAATGTCTATGCTTTTGCATTAATGCTGCTTCTGCTGTTTTATCTTTATCTTTTTTGCCTGTTTATATTCTTTCAGTTATTCCACCGTAAGCTTTCTCTGCCAGTGAAACTCATCAAGGCATTTTAAGCAACAGTTTTGCATCCAAGTGGACACCCAGTCTTGTCTTTCTGACACCCAGTGGAAACAAATGAATACATGCAATTTAATCAGTGAGCTGCATGATTCCCACTCTTCTTTTAAAGCCTGTTTCAAGTTACTGCAAACCATAAACAAAAATGTTCCCCAAATGCATATATGGTTTTTCAGTGCCAGATCTGTTGCATTTTAAACCATTTTTTCCTCTAAGCTTTGATTTAAAAAAATAATAATGGGGATTTTTCTTTTTTCAAACTTTTTTTCTCCTTGGTGGTAGGCAGGATAATAAAAATGACTAGAATATTGATGGCTCTAAATGTATTTGCAGCCCTGTATTGATTTCCTCCGTCCCTCTCCCCCTCCATTTTTTTTTTTTAAAAAAATCACTCTCAACACAATCTGAGACTCCACCACACTCCAAGACAGCAGATTCCACTGTCGAACTGCTCTTTCCATCAGGAAGTTCTTCCTAATGTTTAGACAGAATCTCTTCCTACAGTCTAAAGCTACTGCTTCATGTCCTAGTTTCTGGAGCAGCAGAAAATAGGCTTGCTCCATCTTTTATATGACATCTCTTCAAGTATTTAACATAGCTATCATGTCACTTCTTAACTTTCTCTTCTCCAGGCTAAACATACCCAACTCCCTTAACCTCTCCTCATAGTGCATGGGTTCCAGTCCTTTTACCAGTTTGGTCACCCTCCTCTGGACATGTTCCAGCTTGTCAATATCCTTCCTGAACTGTGATGCCCAGAATTGGACACAGTATTCCAAGTGGAGCCTGACCAAAGCAGAATAGAGTGATACTATTACTTCCCTTGACCTAGATTCCATACTGTCATTGATGCATCCCAGAATTGCACTGGCCTTTTTAGCTGCTGCATCACAATACTGACTCATGTTCACGTTGTGATCCACTAAGACTCCTACATCCCTTCCACTTGTACTGTGATCAAGCTAGGTGTTACTCATCATATATCTGTGCATTTCTTTTTCTGCCCCAGGGGAATACCTTACGTTTCTCCCTGTTGAAATTCAGTTTGTTAGTTTTGGCCCAGTTCTCTAATTTCCATAAAGGATTAATTAAAAACATGCTATGCCTAATGAGGTTAAGAATTTCTCCAACTTTAATGTTGCTAAAAAGATGCCTTTTTTGAGTATGGTGCAAGGTTATGTGCAACTTCATAAATGAAACAGAAGAGCAAGCTGATGTAGGAGTGGACTCAACTCCCAGGCATACAGTGCTTAGACTCAGCCAAGACATCACAATCAACACACAGGCCAATAATCCTTGTCAGTATCCCATTGAAGCTCAGAATTAGACAGCTGAATTTGGCCCATGTTGGGGAGGTGAATCAGAACTCAAAGCCTGACTTCTCCAAATTAAAATGTGTTTTAATTAAATGTCATCCTCTTCCGTTTGTTATAATAAAGCTCATTACAAAAGATTATTGCTCTGTTGTGTGGTGATCATATATAAAGAAACAGCCGTATATCTTGCTGGTGTATTATGGAAATTAAAATTCCTGATACCGCTCCCGTAATTAATTTCCACAGGGAAACGGGTTTAGTTTAGTAACAAGATTAATGAAAAAATGTTGCACAAGAAACAACATTTCTGCAAGGGAGAGGGCAATCCATTTCGTCTTTTTCTTCCGCACTGCAGAAGCGTTTTGGAGAAACTCGCTACCCATAAAGCTATAACCGTTTGTTTTAAGGCACAACAGGAGTTTGTATAAAAAAAGTGGATTTTGGAGGGCTGAACATTGGTTAAGGTAATTGGGAGCCACAAATACTTCATGCTTTTGTGAGTAGGAAGAGCTTTCGATAGCTATACAAGGCATCAGGGGGCAGTGCTGCTTAGGTTTGGTTTTGTGGAGGGATGAGGTGATGTTCATCACATAGGTTGCTAGACTACAACTCACAGAATATCCAGCCAGCATAGACAATGCTTCAGGGAGCTGCAGTGCAACAGCATCTAGAGAGCCGTATTGATTCCCATCCCATCTGAACATATACATTTACATCAGAGCACTGATACAGTCAGCTTATCATTTCCTACTTGGGTGGAGAGTTTATATCTTCTTACAGTGTTTCCCAACTGGGGGCCAGGGTATTCCAAGGGGTCCACAGGTGAAAATTTCATAAAATGGGAGGCCACAGCACAAAACTAGGGGGCCACAGAAAATGGTTGGAAAAATGTTGAGAAACAAATCTATACTGTTGGACTACATCTCCCATTAGCCTTCACTATTGGCTATACTGGCTATAGTTGATGGGAGCGGCAGTCCATCCACATCTGGAGGGACACAGGTTTCCTACACTGTTGTTTTTCTCAAGGTTTCTGACAAAGTTCTTGCCCACACTTGAAACACAAGGCCACTTAAATATGAGCTACTCAGGCTAAACCTGGGACCTTTTGCACATTCTAAGCTAAGACCCCTCCAAGAGAACTACAGAAGGATTGACTTTATAGGTACCTGGTTACATTATCTGTACCATTCACATATGATGCACCTGACTCCTTCCAGTCAATACCAAAAAACTTTTAAGAGCATGTACTGATTAATGTTTATACAAGTAGGAAGCTGCCCCCAAATCCCTAGTAGGTTTTGCCTCTAATTTACTTGTCATTTCATGGATCTGAAACATACCTTTGATCCACACCAATATGGGCCCCAAGCTTCTTGTGATCAAAATAATGTTTAATTCTATCCAATCTTGCCATAACAAGGCTCAGTTAAAGAGGAAGGCTTGACAGTGCAACGGCTTCGATCTGAGCACTCCTACCGGTGGCTCTTTGAATTATGGCCAAGGAAGCTCAGGTGCTGGGTCTGATGAGGATGTCACCAGCCGGGGGTCCTAGAATGGTCAGATCTTTTTTCCCATGTCACCATCCTCTGATATTTTTCCAAATATTGTGCAAACTCCCATTGTTTTACCTCCCCTGGCTCCTTCCTTAGACCTCACCGAAGGTAAAGCACTAACAGCTTTAATCTATATGGAGCACTATTTTTGGTTTCACCACTTGCCTTGGGCCCTGTCCATCGCTGGAATTCAGTCCCTGAAACCTTAACTGAAATTGAATTTAGTCCTTGGGTTGAAACAGGTCGCTTACCCTTGCTCTAAATTGAAGCCTCCCCCTGTATGCATAGAGGCAGAAACTTTGTTGTTTCTTATGTGCTGTCAGGATGACTTCAACTTAACAGCAATCCTGTGAAAAAGACACTTCCTAGCCCTGCTGAAGTCTTTCAAATCCAGCATTTTCTGCTGCTCCAGAGACCAGGACAAGGAGCAATGGATTCAAGCTGCAGGAAAGGAGATTCCACCTGAACCTCAGGAAGAACTTCCTGGTGGTCAGGGCTGTCCGGCAGTGGAATCTGCTGCCTCAGAGTGTGGTGGAGTCTCCTCCTTCCTTGGAGGTTTTTAAGCAGAGGCTGGATGGCCATCTGTTAGGAGTGCTTTGAGGGTGTTCCTGCATGGCAGGGGGTTGGACTGGATGGCCCCTGGGGTCTCTTCCAACTCTACATTTCTATGATTCTATGATCGTGATGGAGTCATTCTAACATAGTCTTCTTCTTTTCCAACTGTCTTCCATCATTGTCTTTTCCACTGAATGAGGTCATCTCCTGATATAGCCAATCTCCTCAGTTTAGACATTTTGTCTTCTAGGAATAGTTCAAGCTTGATTTGTTATCAATCCTATTTATTTATCTTTTTGGAGGTTCAAAATACATTAAGAACTCTCCTTCAACACCACATTTCAGATTAACTGATTTTTTTATGAGCTTTCACATCCATACGTAGAAATCAAAAATGTTATGGATATCTCCTTTGCATGGATGATTTGGAGGTTGGCATTTAATATGATACACAGCAGAAACTAGATATGCATTGTTATTCATTTTGATGCTTTGTGTAGTGGGGACCAGAATTAAAATAACATGTCTTGTATTTGCATCTTTGGAAATAAGCTAAACATATTGCCTAGATAATTGAAATCCAATCAATGGCAGTTGATGGATTCCACTTCAGAGCTTCAGTGAGCCCAAATTGGTTTTTGTTTTAGATATTAGTCAAGGTTCTGAATTATTGCGGGGATGGAGTTTGGTATCCTGGATTTAAAGTCTATGGTAAAACTCAGAGTGGATTCACTGTACCCCTGGCATGGAAGCCACCAGATGCCACTAGATCTAATGTAACTTTGTTGCAGGCATTTGTTCCAATTTGGTTTGTAATATGAGCCCTGATGTTTTCTATTTTTTCCCTGTGTACATTCTATCCATTTTACCCCCACCCAGCACATCAACACAATTAATGCCATTTCCATTGAAACACACTGACTAAGTTAAATAAATGCCAATGGCAAGTGTTAGTAATACACTTGTTCCCGTCCTGCATCTCCTATCTTCCAAAATAAATTAAATTTTCTCTGTACATAGAAAATGAAATTAGCAAAAAAGGCAAAGAAAAGCTTATTTTCATTTTTTTCAAAAATCTTTGCTACAAATGCATAACATTACCAGAGGTAATAGGAAAAAAAAAGTTATTTGCAAACTGGGTTGCTCATGGAATGAACTTTTCCTTCAGAATCCCAGCTGAATTCATCCAAGGACATAAATTGCAGCTTTCCTAGCAAATAATCCCCCCCACCTGAAAATGGTATTTCTTTTTTCTCTGTTCAGAATGCAACTGATCAATTTGCTCCCCCTGACAACATGGATTTAGGAGTGAAGGTGTCTGTTAGATTTCACTTCAGGTAGCTCAACCAGGAAGTGACTGGGGAAATTACATATACGCTTGCATCTTGAAGTTCAAAGCATGTTCTACACATAGTAAGCACGGTATTGATCAATAGCTACCACTCAAGAAAAACAATGAGGCCCTAAGGCATGTCCTTGAATTTTTCAATTTCCTTGGTGTGTTCCATTCTTCCAAGCTTCTTCCCTGCCACTGTTTTATTTTCTATGATTACCACAGTTTCATAAGGAATGCAAAGCTGAGAGATTGCAATTATTTATCATCACAGCCAGCGTCTTTCAATATCCAAATGAACACTCTGCCTCAATGTGAAAATGGCAATGTAACCACCTCCACCACCTTTTTCCCCAATTTACTGGCACATGGTTTTGATTATTAAGTATACATGTGACTTATCAAGTTGGTCAGTAGCAGTAGCAATAGTTGTTGCTCTTGTGTGCCTTCAAGTCATCTTGGACTTGTGGTGGCCTATCTTGGGGCTTTCTGCACAAGATTTCTTCAGAGGAGATTTGTCATTGTCTTCCTCTGAGATTGAGAAAGCATGACTTGCCAAGGTCATCCAGTGGATTTCCATGGCAGAACAGTGATTCAGACCATGGTTTTATGACCACTTGCACCACACTGGCTATGATGAAGTGTTACAGTAGCTTCTTGTGCAAAGACTTTTGGTCCGGCACTGAACATCTGGACAATGAAGGTGAGGCCCAACAGTTGCACTGGCAGAGCATAACTTTCTACCAGCACAGTTAGCAGATATCTCACCTTCTACATTCAGAGAGTAGAGGAATCAGTCTTTCTTTGGACCCACATGTTCAAGGACAGCCAGCAATCTCCTGGGACTGTGTCCTGCAGTCTCTGTCTGCCCTTATATACCAAGGGGCAGAGGAATTGCACAGGTAGGTAAAGCAGTGGTGGGCAGCTATGTGGGAAGGCCCACATCATGTTCATGAACATTAGAAATAAACTTGTGCTACTGATGCAGTTTTGCCGATTTTGATTTTGGGGTGATTTGTTGCTTTCATTTCAGATAGCTCAGTCAGGAAGTGCCTAGAGAAATTACTGTGCCTAGAGATGTGATAGCAAAACCTGCCTTGACTATATTCTGTTTGGATTACTGTAACACACTCTACATAGGGCTGACTTTGCAAACTCAGAACAGTTTCCAAAGTCAGCCCTATGTAGAGTGTGTTACAGTAATCCAAACAGAATATAGCCAAGGCAGGTTTTGCTATCACATCACATGACTTGAATTTCAGTGGGTCCAAAACTCTGGGGCCAGAATGCTGACTGGAGCTAGTTACAGAGAATATATGTCACCCTTCAGTCTTCTCTTCATCAGGCTGAAAACCCCCGACTCCCCAAATGGATCCCATTCCGGAGGAAGGTAGAATATAAAACAAACAAACAAACTCCTTCAACCATATGTTTTGTTCTCCATAGATCATATAATCCTTGTTGTCTTTCTCTGATCCTTCTCCAAGTTGTCTATATCCATCTGTAAAAAGAACCATATTGACACATAGAAAGGAGATATAGGCTGTCCTGATTTTTGAGGGAGGATGAAACCCTGGTAGATCTTGATAGATTCACATCATGGGTCAGGCAGCCCTGTGAAGTGCCTAGGTGTGGTAACTGGATCAACAAGGGAAGTTGTGGTAGACATAGCAAGTTCTCAACATTTAAGCTGCTCTCTCCTAAGGCTGACTAGAGTAGAGCAGATTGGCTAACCCTCTTGCACTGAGCAGGAGGTGTGAGGCTGATGTACATGAATGAAAATCATGTGTACCTGCAGATGCTGTGGGCTACAGCTCTCAGGATTCTACACTTGCTGACTATGCTAGCTAGGCTGCTGGAAGAAGAAGTCAATTAACATCTGTAGGACTACACAATTCCCACATCTGATTGATTGGAAAACTTCAAGGATGAGGAGTCTTCAGTTGAAGGGGACCATCTATTTCATAGACTTATGGTATCGTTCATTTATTCATTTCATATCCCACTTTCCTCGCATAAGAGACCCAAACCAGCAATTGGAAGACTTGAGCATGAAAAGATCATCTGCATATTTTCATACTGAACTGTAGATAGTGTTCTGACTTCCACAAATGAATCCTATGCTTGGGTAGAATAAAATGATTTCTTTCTGCTGCCCACCGAATCTCCAGCAACTGGATTTGTGCATGATAACAAGGAAATGATAGAGACGGCCAGCGATACTGGTAAGAGTGCTTAATTGCCACTTGATTTATAATGGCAAAAAATAGCCTACTTATTGTGTTCAAACATCAAATTAATTTTGGGAGTATGCATTGATTCACTCTTCTTTCCATCAATCCCACTCCAAGGTACTTTTTAATCATGTAACTTCCTAATGGCATCATATGCTATTTTTGGTTGACATTATACTTTTTTCCCAGGGGCAGTTTTCTCCTTCTTTACCATTCTACAGAACAGGGACAGCTGATGGCTCTAAGGTCGGCCTTGGATTTCAGGAGAATATGCCAAAAAGTGTGCCTTTTTTGTTTGAAAAATTAGAGTTGGGAGCTGGGGAGGGGGTTTCAGTGGCCACAAAACTGGAGTCTGTGGGCCACTTGCCATATTCATTGAGCCTCTTTGTGTACATCTTTGGATGCAAATGGACATACACACAGAAAACCACCAATCAGAAATATATCAAGTTGCTATATACCAGGTCAGATGATTTCTCCACCTAGCCCAGTATTGTCTATGCTACTGGAAGATGTTGGCCATTTCCACACTACTCTGTTGTGGTGTTATTATTCCACTTTCAACCTCCTATGGAATCCTGGGGTTTGTTGTTTAGGGAGGGGCATTTAGACTTGTCAACCAGAGAGCTCTTTGGCCTCAGTAAACTACAAATCCCAGAATTCCACAAGATGTTGAAAGTGGAATAATAGCACTATAACAGGGTAGTGTGGAAATGGTCGTTGTGTAGCATCTAAAACAGTGAGTTATGGACCTCCTCCCACAGTGAGAAGGTTATAGCCAGATCCTCTTCATAACTAGATTCCTGTGATTATAAGTGAAATTGCCTTCCTTTGCCCCCCAAAAGAAGTATTTTCATCTTTTCCTTTTATTTCCAGCTGGCTGTTAATCTATCTTCAGAGGGGAAACTGAGGGCAAATGCAATTCTGCACATATGCACCTGTTTAATACATGCATTTGAAAATAATGTGCTTGATCATATGAGTCTATTTACATTTTTTGGATCATCCTGAAACAATTTGCTTGCATTTTAGTATCTGTAATGGGATAAAAGTGACAGAGTAATGCCTAAGAAGCAAAAATTATGTAAAGATGAGAAGGCAAGAGGAGGGTGAGGACTGAACCATTTATTGCTGTCATTTATTATAATCACAGCTCATCTCCCCCCTTTGGAAAAGCAAACTGTGTTTTCCCATCTATAGCAAAACAAAGTCCATAACCATGAATATGGCAGGCACAACTAATGGGGTTTGGATCAGAAACCAGGGCTTGAAAAGATTGCCATGGGATGCAAACAACTAGAGGAAAATACTAAGGAGTCAAAAAAGAAGACGCATTGAGTACATAAAGAGAACAGGAAAAAAAAATGGCAAGGTTAAGTAGTGGCTGACAACTATCTTAGACAAGCACGCCGGGTGAGGAATGGCAGCTTAATGCCTTTCAGTAGACAGTAGCATTTCATTTTTGTGAAGAAAGCCATGGAGAAAACCTTTAGATCTTTGTGGAAGAATACTGATGAGCTGAGCAAATCATATATTCAGCTCCCCGTAATTATTTCAGGAGACAGTACACTCCAAATACTTGTATTACAGCAGGGGAATTGAAGATTTTATTTATTTGATCTAAATTGATGTCCACTGGTCCTTTCTTAAACTTGAGTATTCTGACGTGTGGATTTGCTTATATACAAAGGGCTCTGTTTTTAGATCTGTGTCAATCTAGTGCCGTGGAATCCCACTTGGAGCTGAATGCAGCCTGTGGCTGCAGCCTTCAACCAAATAAGTGAGCAGAGAACACTGGTAGCAAAGCAACGATGAGAGAGAACAAAATAGGGAAGCGACTCTTCCCTAAGCCTTTTCTTGAAGGAAGTGATGGGTATTTTAACAATTTTCTTCCTACTTAAATAACATCTTTGTAAACACACAGTTTTCAAAGCCTATGTGTAAGTCAGGTTTTTGCACAAAAGTGACATGGCTTGTTTTGCACAGGAAATAGCAGGAAAAGGCTTTTCCTGTGCAGAAAATATTTCTGTCTGAAAATATTGCTTTCTGAGCCTACAAAGCTGTTTTCTTTGCAAATCGACCGTGTATGAATTTTACACAGAAGAAGTCCCCAGTAACAG